>CAEGAE010049091.1:0-10750 GCA_903067095.1 Girardinus metallicus
TATATATATATATATATATATAATCCTAAACATTATTTGGTTTTAACACAGACATGCATTACAGGAGATCGTGGACATGTATAACAGGCACAACACTGTAATATTTATGTATTTTATTGATGGTTCAACACATCTCATTCAAATGGTTGAATTAACTCCTCAGTGTGGTCAAGTTCTCCAGAGTCCCACTAATGACCTGATTATTTCACTCGGGTGTCAGGTGTGGATTGGAGGATCGCTGCTGTAGAGCATTTGATTGTGTGAATTATCAAAAGCTTTTCTACAAGCTGTATAACCAAGGAGTTCCCAAGTATCTAATCAGAATCCTTGTTTATTGCTAATGGCATCAGTAAATGCATGTGAAATCTGGTAATGCTACATCTGATGCATTTAATGTTGGGATTGGAGTCAGGCCAGGAAGTATATCGGCCCTTTACCTTTTTAACATGTATGAAATGTCAAATGTGACGACATAATCAGTCACCTAATGTATGCAGATGACTTCATAGTTCTGTGTCCATGGTTTTATTTTTATTAACTGCACTCGATTTTTTTTTATAACGTTTTTCAGTTACTATTTTTTTTTCCAGTTTTTACATATTTTATGTTTCGATGTTTGTCTGAGTCTACTGGCTTTGATTGCCTGCCACTTTGCTGCTGTTGCACTGGAATTGGGACAATAAAGGAATTTCTATTTCTACAACTGTCTCCTAGTCTTCCCAGTTTTACTGGCTGTTTGCCACATTACCACATGAAAGCTGAAAGCAGTATTTGCACTCTTCTAAATGCAAAAACACACCTTTGTTCCTTAGTTTTGATTAAAAACCTTAAACTGATCATATTATGGAGTCATTTTGGGTCTAGGACAGTTTGGAAGCACTTAGTTCTTCCTTAACTATTTTATAGTGTCTTTTAAATGTTGTCATTTCAATTTTAAACAGTACTTTATGCACTAAGGTTTTAGTGAAATGTTTGGTTGTTGTATTTGAGTCAGTCAGGCCAAACCTCACTATGAGAGTGTGTCCTCTGTTGCTGTTATCTTGTTTCGCCACCAATGCAGTTCTATTATAGGAAGGGAGGAGTTAAGAGCAGGAGCTAGATTGGCTGGCAATGTGTAATAATTCCAAGTAGGTAGGAGAAGTATAAAATGATTTATAAAATTTGTATATGTTGTAACTTACATCTGAAAAAATTTGAATATTGTGCAATAAGTGCAATATCTCTTGCCAGTCATCTCAGAAAGTTAGTCATATGAGTGAATGATGTTTTTTGTTCCTTAGTTTTGATTAAACCATTTTTAAAGGTTTGTAACGTACCACAAACTTTTAAACATTTTAATTAGAATTGTGTGTAATTAACCAACACAAAGTAGAAGTGATAAGTGGACATTTAGTTTTAAACAGCTTTCGTGAATTGACATCTAAAAAGTGTGGCCTGCATGTATTTTGGAACTCATCTCTTATTATGGTTTCTTTTTGTGTTGTTTTTTTTTTTATTATTAACCAGGACTGCCCTGGATTCACTTCAAGCCATTTATCATAAACTCCAACCATCCTTTCCATCTCTGTTAAAGAGAAGGATCCCCAAACCATGATGCTCCCACCACCATGTGTCACCATGGTGACTGGCATTTTCAGGTCAACCTGTAGTTATCTGCTGGACAGATAATTACAGGTACCAAGCTAACTCTGAGGTGTTTGGGGCCCTTGCATATTTGGAGCAGTTTGTAGTCATGGTACCTTAGCTCTTCTGGCCAGATGAAATCCACTTTGCAAAAAGTCAGATTTCTTCAGTCTTGCAGCTCTACGCATCATGCCAAAAGGCTGTCAGGTTGCTCTTTACACAGTCTGAAGTAAACATGGAGGTGGTCGTTGTTCAGTTGTAGTTATTTGACTAGATCATACTGGATGATCTCCAACCACATGCTAACCCCCGACTAGCCACTGCTCACTCTTTCTGCTTATCATCATCAGTTCCTAACAGACTAACAGGTGCACACTCTCATACTGTTGAGCTTTAGCTTTTTAAAGCTCTTGTACAAAGTTCTTTACAGTAACTCATACTGTTTGACCCACATCCCATTTCGAGGTGAAGTAATGCTGGACATGAGCTGCTGGCTGGTCCTCTAAACTCTTCTTTTCTCTCCCGCCTCATGTTTTACAGTGCACCTGTTGCATCTGCCTGCTCAGCTGGCACAAAGCAGACAGAGACGGAGAGGTACTGGTTGCTAGGAGACACACACGCGTACGTACACCAATACACACTTCAATCAGCCCTCCTACACTTCAGCCTTGCCTCTATTTACTTCCCTTTGTAATCAAGAACTATGACTGTATTTTAGAATCTAGTTCATGTGTGTGTCTATATCTATGAGGGCTAATTTGCGAGTGACTCTGGTTTGAATGTATTTGCTGTAACTAGGATAGACCTTCAAATTGCTGTTTGACTCGGTTCAGAGTCAAAGTTCCTGTTAGGTTTTAACTTGTGATGAGTTGGATGTGAAAAAGGGATGTACTTATTTATGACAAATTCATCATATCAGGGTAAAATGAATGACAATAATATTAAAACAGAATTTGTCCAGTTTCAGACAAATGAGACAGAACTTCAGCATCAGATCAACACCGTCTTACAAATGTTGTTTTAATGTCATCCTGGTGAATAGGAAAAAGAACAGTGGAAGACACATTTGACTCATGTAGCTCTTCTTTTTCTGACTGCTGTCCTTTCTCCTGCTGTTTGAAAGTGTTTGTTTTGATCCAATTTTGCATCGTATACCTGTTTATATATTAAATACTGATTGCTCTTGATATACTACCAAATATCATTTATATTACGGAACCAGGCAGAATCTAACACCGGTCCCGATCTAGTTCTAAAGCTTCATGTATGAACCATGTCAGGTTCTACATATGTTACATGTTTCCACAGTTACTCACAGTAAGGTCTTATTGTGAGTAATAAATGAAGTCGTGTCTCAGTTCCCTTATTGTATGTAACACACTACTGATAAAATAATATTACAATGTCAACGTGTTCAAGCAGTACCTTGTGTTATGTTTTTGTCAGTTCTGCCAGCTATGCAGCTCACACATCAGTAATGTACCTGCCTGAAAGAAATCTGACAAATTAAAAAGAGAAAACGTTCAGTTCCAGAGATCACATCCTGCTTGCCACCAGCCGTAATGCTGTTGCTCAGGATTTGTTAGACACAAGGTTTCACCTGGCTGGTATTTTTATTCTTATTCTGAAAAAAAGAAAGAAAAATGCCTTTGTATAAAATTCAAGTTTTGCAACACCACAAACAAGTAGTCGCTCATATTTAATACATCAGAATATTATTAAAAGTAATATCTTTTAGTTCCTCAATAAGAAAAAAAAAGCATAAATATAATTATACTCAGGTTTGATGTTTTCAAAAAAAAAAAAGTTTGATACAGAAATGAGGGCATGATGAAAAGTAAGTTTAATACCTGCTTAAAGCCAAGGCAGCACATTTAAGCAAAAGGCAATTCAAAGGGCTTTCAATGATGAAAACCTAAAAAAACAGTATCATTCAGTGGCATAATGAAAAAGGGATTAACAGTTTGAATTCAGATTAAAATTAGTTGATTACTAATCAAAGGTGACTTTAAACAAATGCGTTATTAGCCTTGTTTAAAGGAGCTCAGTGTTTCAGCAGTTTTGCATTTTATGGAAGGATTACAGGAGCTTAAAAACTGAATGCAGTTTCTCTATCTGTGGTTCTGGGTCATGAGATGTAATGCAGACTGGAACCAGAAAACCTGAGTGGTCTGGAAGGTTGATACAACCATGTATTCTGGTGCTAAGCCAGGCACTGATTTATAAACTAACCAAAGCATTTAAAGGTTTATTCGCTGAGCTCCAGGGAGCCAGTGGAAGGACTTTAGGCTCCCTAAAGTCCCAGGAAGATAGAGTTATGTGCTCTATCTTCCTGGTTTTAGTGAGGATGTGAGCAGCAGCATTCTGGATCACCTGCAACTGTTTGATATTTTAGGCAGACCTGTGAAGACACTGTGACAGTAATCAATGTGACTATAGATGAGTTTCTCTTGATTGTGCTAGGACCATTAGCCTTTTGACCCCAGGAATGTTCTCCAGGTGATAGAAGGCCGATTTAATAACTGTCTTTAAGTGACCCTGAATGTTTAGGTCAGAGTCCATCACTACATCCTGATTTTGGGCCTGATCTCTCTTCTCTATCTGTAATAACTGAAGCTGTGCATTGACTCTAAATCATTCCTCTTTAGGTCCAAAGTTAATAACTTCAGTTTTGTTTCTGTTTTACAGATTAAAGTTGTCAGATTGTGTTCTATGTATTTGTTCAGTGCTTGAATGGGTTCATAAAAACCTTGCGACATCATAATGTAGAGTTGTGTATCATCTACTTCATTTTCATAACTTATCTTATGTGTTATATTCTGAGCTAATGGGAACATGTAGATATTAAATAAGATGGGGCCCACGATGGAACCTTGGGGTACCCTGCATGGGGTTTTTGTCTGATCTGATGAAAGCTTACATGTTGGCTCAGAGAAGTTCCCATTCTCTGAGTAAGACTTGAACTAGTCAAGTACTGTACCAGAAAGTTCAACCCATGTTGCTGCTTTTAAAACTACTTTTATTCTGACAAATGAATCTCATTATGTCAGACGTAAAAAGTAGTCTGCAGTGAGAGTTAACAGAAGCGATGTGAGCAAACCCTGAGAGAGAAATCAAACTCATGTATCAGCACAACAGTGTCATGTCTGAGTAATATTAACCTATTCATCCTTTAGTCAAACACCCTGAGTCACTAAGGGAAGCTTTATCCACAACTTCTAATGCCTGGTTTGCTGTCTGTCAGCAAGCTATCACCAACAGTTTCCTGTGATATCACGTAAGCTATGGCTTTATAGACTGGTCTTTTCTTCCCATCGAGATCCATCCCAAAATAGGGCCTAATTACACTTCATATCACAGGTCGTAGGAGTAAAACATGACTGACAAACAGACCAGCGAGAAGTGAACCAACTTCTGGGAGAGGATATACAGCAATACCCTGTTCTCAAAATACACCCAAAATGTATTTCAATGTATCAAGAAGGTCAGGCTCAGTTCCATCCCTTTCCTCCTTATTTAACTTGGTTGCAGTGATTCACTATGACTGCTTAGCCCCCTGAGGCTTCATGTAGGCTGAAAATATTTATTGTAGTCAATGTCCTTATTTGTGGAGCCGCTTGCTAAAACAGGATGTTCACGATGAGTCATGGAGGATGAGCAGTAGAGCAGTAAACTGTGTGAGGGAGTTTCATTTGTGTGTGGATAAGCAAACCATATTGAAGTACTTTGAAGATTCCAGGAAAATGCAGGTAGTGATTTTAAAAAGGAAAACGACCTCTTGACCTTCACTGAAAGTCTAAACAGGACAAGGAACACATATTCAGCAAATGACAACCAGAGTTAATATTTGTGGATCAGTAATCAGAGAAATGACCAATACAGCAGAACTACTGACTAAGATGTATTTGATGAATGAACATGAGGCCTACAGAAACTGGTCCACCACCTCCATAACTGGATCTCCAGGTTCTTGGATAAATTAGAGCAAATCTGAGCACCGCTCTGTAAAGTCCTCCACCACAGCAAGACGTGTTGATATACCAGAAGTCACATTCATAAGGTTTGAACTGAAAAGAGTCAATGAGAGAGTTGGAGGAACAGCCTCTAACTGTAGGAAAACGGTGGGAGTGGGTGAGTTAGCATGACTGTAGGCAGAACAGGAAGTCAGGGGAACTGAGAGAAGGCTGAAGGTCAACACTGTAAAAAAAAGAAAAAAAGAAAAGTCTCTAATTTACGGTAAAATACCGGCAGAATTTTACTGTATCAATACTTTTTTTTTTTTTTTTAAATGTATCACATGAATATTACAAAAAGTCATAGACCTTACACATATTGCACAGCAGCTCAACCTGTTGAAGGTAATATAGTGTTTGAAGACAGCGGACGTCTTATAACTGAGGCGCCTCAGTTTCATCCTACAAAACTACAAGCAACTGATATTTCTTTCTTCCATCAGATGATTCAAAATAATCCAGTCTTAACAAGCCATCCACCTGTAGATGGAGCCGAATGCAGTTGATAGAATGGCAGCATATTTACATAATTTGTTGTAAGAACAATTACCAGTTCCTGAAAGTCACATGATGCTTAAATGTTGAACTAAATGTACATGATTATCTAAATGCTTTCTGGGACTGTCCAGGTGTCGATGACTTTTGGCTAAAAGTATTTGAAGACCTGTCAATATGCCTCCACGTCCGTCTCTAACCTTTCCTGCTTGGTGACATCATACAGTGATTTGAAAAAGTATGTCTATGTATCCCTTGAACTTTTTCATATTTTGTCACATAACAACCACAAATCACATTACAAACCCAGTCATGGTCAGTGCGGTGGGACGGGTGCAGGCCTGTTGCATAGCTGGCCATGTTTCATACAACAGCAGAGTAAATGATGACTTCTTACATGATTTCTTTATGAAGCTTTTATCTGTTTTTTTCAGAGCAGTGCTTTTAAATAACTATCTTTTATGAGAAGAGTTCAGTTTCATATAGTTACTTGTGGATCTCTTTCTGTATGCCGTGTTAAGTAAAAACATCTGGACCTTCTATATTTAAAATTATACGGAGTTTCCTTCATACAGGAAGCATGCTGAGCACAGCAATTTTATTTTCAACAGTTAGAAACACCCACAAACATCCTGGCTGATGACATAAAACAACATGAAAAATGATGACATAGTTACATGCTCACTTCTTTCTGACATAATGAGTTGTTTTATTTTCACAGCCCCCCGTCTTTCTGCAAGGCTATTCCCATTACTGTGGCTCATTATAGGGCCTGAGTTGTGTTCCCGCTGAATACACTAAATCGGCTGTAGTTCTATGTTGCAGCAAATCATTTTGAGAGTATAGAATAAGTTACAACAGTTGTCAGGGGGGCAGCCATTTCAAAAAGTGGGTTCATGTTGGAAGAAAAGCATCAGTCTGTGGATCACAGATCACACTTGCTGCATGTTACGCTTTGTCCCACTCGCTAAACATTTTTCTGAAATTGCAACTTACTAGAAAATTCTGAACATAGATCAAACAAATACAAAGGAAGGATATGTGTAAGAGTTTTTCCTCAAAGACAGAAAGTTATCTGGTTCTTTCTCTTTATCCAATCAGCTGCTAAAGCTCCAATTACTGATGACAAAATTGTAAGTCTTGTCTGCTTCGTGGTAAAACATGAGTTTGTGATGTGTGATGATTAAATTGACCAAATATTGATAGATTTATGGAGACAAAAAACAACCTTCACCTTCTGAATTGGATCAGATATAGTTTCCAAATATGAAAAAAATTTCTGAACTATTGATGAGCTCTAATCATTGATTCTATTTTCTGTCAATACAAACAATTGACAATAAACTATTGACAGACTGGTAAGATAAGAAAGCAAGGTTAGAATGCAATTCTTCCTTTGTTGTAGAACAACAGTTTTTAAAATATGAAGTTAATGAAGATTTTTGGTATGAGATCTTTTCGGGGGTTACATGCTGTACAAATATTATAAAAAGCGATAGTGGACCAGTGTTCCGGTTCTCAAGCAGAAGCCAGCGTAGTTGCCAGTTTAGTGACTTTATCATTATATATTTAGCGACCTTTCAGACCCCCTCTATTTTTAAAAGCAACTAACGACAAATCTAGCAATTATTTTCTGTTACTGGAGACTTTGGCAACAGCATGTGAAAGCATCCGTCACTCTGCAGTGATTGACTGAGCAACAAGTCTTGTCTTGCAGCAAACCCGGCCTGCAGTCAGAGCACAGGGGACTTCCATTCCACTCCATGTCCACATTGCAGATAAAACACTCATGCAAAGCCGGAAAAAACACTGGCTATAAATTCTCAAAATGCTCACAATTCCAATTCCTGACTAGCCATATTGCCAGTGTCTGAGTGAAATGATTTTACTTCTGAGATGCAGACATGAACCAAGCTGTAGCGTTGTAATCAATAGCAAATTTCAACTGCAGTGGCCACCTTTCAATCTAAAGAGGGCAGCACATGATTTTAGACCAAATATTTCAAAACTAAACAGTTTTTCTGAAAAAAAAAATATTGATTTGGGTTTAATTTTCTTTATATCCAGCTAAATGTTTTGGTTAATTTTCAGAAATTTTTCATAAAGTGTTATTTTTGCCTCTGTGGGCTTTTCGGTCATTAACAGAAGGCAACTAACAATTTAGTGAATGGAATAACTGGCTTCAATGATTTAAATGTGTGGTCCAATAAAGAGTTACTTGGTTTCATCGTTTTTATTTTAATCCTTTAGATCTTTTTATCTTTACTTGATTTGTTGTT
Source organism: Girardinus metallicus (assembly GCA_903067095.1). Taxonomy (NCBI): domain Eukaryota; kingdom Metazoa; phylum Chordata; class Actinopteri; order Cyprinodontiformes; family Poeciliidae; genus Girardinus; species Girardinus metallicus. The sequence continues at coordinate 8,411 of CAEGAE010049091.1, forward strand.
TGTATTAATCTTTGTTAAAGTTAGATAAACACAAACTAGTAGCTAATAAAATATAACTCAGGCAAAAGCTTATTAACACTTCATAGTTACTCCCAAAATAACATTTCCAAGATTTTGTAATATACTGCAACTTCTGAAAACTTTTAATGCCTTTTTATTCTGTTTCTTGCATTTTCTGCTGGTTCTGTTTACTACAAAAATATAAGATAAAACCAACATTAAACAATAAAATAAATCATCACTGTATGCTTAAAGAAACCTCTTAGTCATGCAGATTATTATTGTTTACACAAATTTACTGTATCTTCATACACATTATTATTTTAATTATGGATATAAACTCATATCACTGTAAAAACTATTCTCTGAGAATGTAGGAAAGCACAGATACATGTGCAACATTAAAGCAGGAGTTGATATGCAGGTTTTCATCAAGGTCACTTCAGCTGCAGCTGCCTTCTGCTGCAGGGTTTGTGGATATTCTTGTTTGTTCATCTGCACAGTTACAGACACAACTAATAGAACATTTATGTTCATATGAGAACACATAATGTACTGGTTTCTCTTTAAAGCACTTATGGACTCTCACCTTTGTGAGGCTGGTGTGTTTGGCTACATCCATTTGGTGGGGCTGCAGCAGCAGTGTGAGTGCATTTGTGTCAAATGCATTTTGTTTCAAATGTAGCAGAAAACCTACAAATACAGTTTTACGTTTTGTGATGTGAGAGTGCCCTCCTCCGCTCACAACGGAAACTGCTTATTCAACACCATATAATAACTGATAATCGGTTTTGACGTGCCCATAAGAATCTTAATCTACATGCGGATCATGCAGTAAAAACAAACGAAAAATAAAAATAACCCAAACAAAGCTAAAAACGTGTCAGGTTTCATAAGAGTAACAGGGTCAATGTCAGATTCTTTCCTAATGAGAATATTAATTGGCTGCTGAAGATAAAACAATGTCGATTTTTTTCATGCTGCAAAGCCACAAAATGTCAAGTGGACAGATGCAGCTGTTTTTCTTTAAATTATTGTATGACATTAGCAGTTAGAAAGTAAGTTAAGTAAACACATAGATTCTACAGCTAATTATAGAGAGATAAAAATGAAAATACTTTAATTAAAAATCCATAGACAAAAAGCACCTGGTAACACCTCAAAGACGGATGACACCCAAGGGATGAGATGAGCAGAGTGGAAAGCAGAACAATGAATATATATATGTGCATATGAGAGAGAGAGAAAGAGCTATGTATATAGATTTATGTATGTAGATACATTCTAATGAAAACAATGGTAAAACAGGACGCAGAAAACTGCATCAAATATAATAAAGCACCTCTAAATGACCCCATGATGCATCAAATTCTGGGGATTATAACTATTCTAGTCTATAAATCAAGTCCTAAATCAAGTGTTTGATTTAGGAAGACAGACTGTATGCTGTGCTTTACACTGTAATGCATCCGACATTAGACATTTATTTCTAAAACTCTAAAGTAAATGTAAGTAGGTGTTTTATCTTTATAGTACCACCTTGCACGTGAAAAATCACAAGCAGCTTCACAAAGACAACATAAAAATGGTAAAATAACTAAAAAAAAAAAATCCCATAACTAATGACTGAAAAAGCACAGCAATATTTGAAAATATCTGAAGGCAGGGTGGTTGGAATGCCTTCATCTGTTTTTTCAAATTAGTCCAGAATATCAAGACTCGAGACAGCCAAAAAAGCTACCTTAATCTGGGGACATTACTAGTGAAGAGTTTTGCTCAAGGACACAACAGTGGAGACGTAAGCCTCACTGGATATAGACAAACAGACGGCCACTGAAACTTGACCACCACTGAAAAAGATGGTCAAAAAATGCTCAAGTGTTTGAATTGGGCCTAGAAATATATGATGACATATTTTTCTAAGCTTTTAAGAACTGATGAAATGAGAGTTGCTCTGTTGGATCAGATGGACGGGCCCGTGGCCGGATCCGTAACAGACATTTTCTTCCAGCCGTGGTACAAGAAGAAGTCTGCATCTTTCAGAGACAATGATTTTTATGCCGGACAATGCTCCATTACCTGAATCCAAGTACTTATTTTTGTGGCAAACCAGAAAAAATATCAAACCTAAGTTCAGTTGATAGCTGCGGGCTGAGGAGATCTCCAGTGAAGTAAAACAGTTCACCTCTCTGAACAGGCCTGGGAGGCTGTGGCTGATTATCAACAGATCAAGAAACTGAGACTTGATCAACAGAAGGCTTATTACTGATACTGAAATCAAGGTTTTTACTGAATATTTACTGAACTTAGCATAAGTTCAGTAAAATATATATATATATA
>CAEGAE010049094.1:0-74093 GCA_903067095.1 Girardinus metallicus
TCCGGGTACTCCGGCTTCCTCCCACAGTCCAAAAACATGACTGTCAGGTTAATTGGCCTCTCCAAATTGTCCCTAGGGGTGAGTGTGTGAGTGCATGGTTGTTTGTCCTGTATGTCTCTGTGTTGCCCTGCGACAGACTGGTGACCTGTCCAGGGTGTACCCCGCCTCTCACCTGGAACGTAGCTGGAGATGGGCACCAGCAACCCTCCCGACCCCGTTAAGGGACAAAGGGTGAAAAGAAAATGGATGGAAGTGAACAAGTTTGTTCCTGCGATCTCACTTAAAAACAAGCCACACCGTGATCCTACAACTACTTCCTGTCATCTTCTTCATAGTTTGTGCCAGTGGCAACATCAGGTTGATGATCATGTGGTGAGAAAAAATGTTTCCATTGCACTTTTGCAAAATAAACCAATTTTGATACGGCCAAAAATCCACCTCATCCTAGCGCCAAATCTTTTTATTAAAAAAGCGAGAGTCTTTTCAAAATTGTTTGCATGAAGCGAATTTATTGTCAAAATGTGAAACTGCACAATTATATGGTCAATGGAAACATGGTTATTGTAAGATGGAGCATGACGTGACTAGAGGGATCATCTGCAGCTGTACAGGTGCTGCTCTGGCCTGCTGTGGTGGCAAAAAGAGCAGAGCCAAACAGCGAACCACTAAATTTATTGGTCTGTCTATATTCCAACCCTCATCTGTGGTCAGGAGATAAGTATGGATGAAGACCAAAGCAACAAGATCTTAGATTCAAATGGCTGAAATTAGCTTCACACATAGAGCGGCTGAGCTCCACCGTTAAAAATAGGGTGATTAAGCTTTGTCACCCCGGAGGCAATTGGAGTTGAACCTGTTGCTCCTACGCAAAGCAGTAATTTGAGGAAGTACGGGCGTCTGATCAGGATGCATCCTGGGAGTCCCACTAGGAGAAGGAAAGCTCAGAGTTTCGTGGGACTAAATATCCTTTTTTGTGTGTTTTAAAAAAATCAAAAAGGGAAATGTCTCCTTCACATTAACTGTTTATGGACGAATTATAGTCTCAAACAAAAGTTCATCTAATAAAGATGTGGGTTTTTTTGTGATCAATTTAAAATCTGTGGCAACTCTGTCCGACTCAATATTTGGGAGGAAAAAGCTTTCATGTGTAAACCACATATGCCTTACATGTAAACAATCTTTCTTGTATCAAACTTGTATCTTTTCTTCGCATCACTGTAAGCAAAATTACACTTCCTATTTTATATTTTGACACACATTTTGTTTGCTTTAGATGGGATGGAAGATATATCGTGCTTTGTGCCAGAGGTCAATAGAAAGTACACTGAAATTGGTCATACTTCCTTTAAAATCATTCACGAAGACAGACGCATCACAGTTAATTTGTCAGTAGTGTGTGTAAGGACATTTAAAGGGTCTGTGAACAGATCTGAGATGTGTGTTTATCGCATTACGGTTGTGGTGCAAAACCCTGTTCCCCCAAAGGCCTGCATGCTTCAGATGCGTTCATTTCTCAGCACCTAGCGCTTTGCGGAAACATCCTAGTGACCCATTAATGTAAATCAGGTGCGTGGCACCAAGGAGGCATCAGAAGCATGTTGGGGTTGGTCCTGTAGTCCATCAGTTGTGAAGCGGCACAAAATTGGCTTCTGTTTCCTAAAACCACACGGCCCTGTCCTTTTGTTTAAAAAACAGTCACTTTTATCGATTTCCACTGCTAAGCAGAGTGAATTTATGGTTGTTTTCTGCGGGATCATTGCCCCAAGTGTTCACAGCTCACCTTTACAAACCTTAAGCTGTGCTGCCTTGATATTTATTCGAGAGGAGCGGTATTCTCCTGACAGAACTTCTAAACAACCCATAGCTGTTAACCATGAATTAATCATATGCTCTTTGTGCTGCTTTCAGTTTTGATGCTGGGGCCTCTGCCCTGCACTGGTCATTGCACCATAGTTCTTCTCAAAATGTACTTGCACAAATATCATTGGAAAAAATAGACATATGAGCTCAACAATAAAGACTTCTTTATTTATTTTTATCTGCTATTCAGCCATCAGATCGATGCAAAGTACCTATTTAGCTTTCAAGAGTTTCAGGAACTCCTGATCTTTAATATAACTTAAAAATACTGCCGACGTTCATATTAGCGTTGGGGACGCCTGTGGTGCTGCGACATGTTTTGCTTTGAAATGCTGTTTTACGCTTGAATTGCTTCAGTAATAAGCCAACTCCTTTCAGCACAACTTTCCCACAGAAATGGTCTCTTCCAGCGTCCCATCAGAATTTTTGTGAAGCAAAACACAAAATTTTGTTGGGCAGAGAGAAGCAGCTTTGTCTTCCATTGCTGTTGCTTGCGGATGTCGTTGTGCGTCTGATTTAAATTCGTACCAGAAACACAATACAATGACTCTGGTTCTGGACTTTAGTATGTTAAAAAAAAAAAAAAAAAAAAATTTTTTTTACATTGTTAACTCATTGAAATCTATTAAACTAATCAATTGAAATTAACACATTAATGTTAATTGAAATGCTCTACAAGAAACAGAATATATTCCTTCATATGAACCAGGGGTGTCAAACGCATTTTCATTTTGGGCCATATCAAGATCACAAATGTTCTCAAAGACCAGCATGGTGTGGCATTGATGCAACTCATTAACAAACTGTTAAAACAATAATAAATATATCTCTGCATTCGAAAAGTTATTCTAAAAAGTACTGAACATCTTTTCACATTGATCCGTCCCTCCAGGTGGGGTGGGGGGGCTCATAATCAGAGATTTTGTTGAACTAATTTAGAAATATTTGAAATGCATTTTTACAACGTTTGTGTTTTTTGTATGAGGATAAATGCAACGTTTTGCTTTTTGCCGTATTGATCACGGATTATAACTTGAGATTGAGTAAGGCTGAGGCAGCAGTGTAGCAGAAGTAAGAAATACCGCCACCTGCAGGTGGGAGTTAGCAGTAAGAAGAAACGGTTGTTTTTGACCACTTTTGCCAAAAATGTGCAATAAACTCACAATTATGCGTTTGTCTGTTAATTTTGCATGGATTTCTGCAATCGCAAAATCATGAAAAAATAGAGAGACCGATTGATGTAATTTGGCGTCTGGAGTCTAGTCGGCCACATAAAAAGTTACGGCCGGTCGGATTTGGCCCGGAGCTTTGAGTTTGACACATGTGATATAAACACATTAACAGAACCAGATTAATCTGGTGGAGGCTTAGCATCGATTAGCCACCATAAAATGACCTCCTATCCTCACCTCGAGCTATCCAATTACCTTTAACTTAAATATTTAATAGCACAGGTGTTTTGCTTTTTTTATTTTATTTTTTTTTATTTAAAGGGAGGCAGGTACCGACAACATCAGCAATACAACACGTATACACATGCAAACACTGCAACATGAAACCCGTGAACCAACAACAACTGCTTTCTGATCTCATCACATGCACAGCAGCGTCTGCGGCCGGGTAATTTAATCTTTAATCCTCTTGTATAATCTGTAAGTAGTGTGTGTGGTTGTCTTTTCTCTCTCTGACTCTCGTTCCCCGGGGATTGAATTTCTTCTCGCTGGAGGAAGCGGCAGCGGGGATTAAGAAGTAACACACACACACATTCACAGAGGCACACACCTGACGTTAAAGGTTCGAGGGCTCAGATAGCGATGACACATGCCACTCTTTCTCCAGTCACTTGATATGTTCTCTCTCTCTCTTACACACGCACACACACATGGTGTGAGCTGTGGGTGTGTTTTGCTGTTCTTTGGTAAGTATGACAGCTGTGTCACAGGGCAGAGCACCGCACAGTAGATCCATACAGACCCAGTAGAGAAAGAGAAGTTTAAAGGTGTTTTTTTTTTTTTTTTTACCCCAGATCATGATAACAGATAAAAATACTTCTGGTTCAGGTAGGATCTTTTAATTTGATCTGAAAATTATCATCGTCATCATAGACCTTCTCCGCATCCTCAGCTTCTGTATGCCTCTGCCGTCTGTGTGTGTTTGTTTCGCTTTAGCTCCATCCGTTCAAATCACTTTACAGTCTGATTAGCAGCACCAGATGCTGCTTTTTTACTCTGTTGGATAAATATATGGCGATGCTTAAATCAGTGTAGAAATGGAGGCATAATTATTCTTAATAGAGTCGGAATTGCTGCTCTCCAGAATACGGGGTTAGCAGAAATCTTGTTACATTAATTTATTAATGAATCCGAGTTAAATGAGTTTCCAAAAATGGTATTAAAAGAATCTGATTACTCTGGCTCATGCTATTTGTTTTGCACATTATCTAGAGCAGTGAAATATTGCACATCCTGAATTTTATAGTTCAGTACTGCTCCAACATTTGGGCTTGTTACTGCAAAGCAATTCTAGATGATTTATTATTTATTCACAATTTAACCTTTGTCTATGAAGAAGTATTGGCTGCAAATATATTAACAAAGTCTTGCTTAAATTAGGAAAAATTTAAAAATTCTAATATATCCCTATCAGATGACAGCTGTTGGCCTTTAGACATTTGCGTTGCCCTATCTATTCCATCTGTTTGCCAACATCTGTGAACAAAGGACACACAGATGTGTTTACACATTTAAAACCAGAGTTTAGAGTCCTGTAGAGCTACTGTCCACGTCTGAATCAAATGAATAGTTTATTACGAGGCTGAACTGGAGGAGAAATTCAGCTCTTTGTTCTTGGTATGATGCAGCAGTGTTGCATCTGAATGTTGCAGGAAATGGAGAAAGAAGCTCTGGCTCCCAAAGTTTAGCTTCACATCTAAAATATTACGCATTCTGTAAGAGAGATTACAAAGTTTACCGATAGTGAAGTGAAAAATCTATTCAGTGAAATCCAGTTTACCTGCACAACACCAAAATCGCAACAAAATGCATCTCGGGGTGATTTACAAGACAAATTAATGCTATATTTATGCCTATATGCATATTATAGTCTATCAAGATCAATTTAGTTCATTCTAATCTGATTAAATTGTCAGACTCTGGTCCAGTTACATGCAATTTAGTTTCATTTCACCTTGTATTTTCAAAATAAAATACAATACGCTCAAGCTAACTTGATAATTTAACATTATGAAAACATATCATCTGAAGGGAGTTCAGGTGATTGCATTGAGTTCATAGGTTTGCAGCAATCCCCACTGCTGAGCAAGCAAGCACTTGGTGACAATGGAAGGGAACCATTCCCCTTTTAACAAGAAGAAACCTGCAGCAAAATCAAACTTTCACGGTGGGGGGCTTCAGAGGAAAGAGGCACAGAAAATAAATAATGCTGCGATAAACCAGGTGTACTCTATCACAGAAACTACGTCTTTCTGTGATAAAGACCCACCTAAACAATGGTGGGTTGATTTTCAGAGCTTCAGAGCTCAGGATTAAACCAGTGCCGACAACAAACTTCACTTTCAAAGTTCAAATCTTTAAAATTACCCATCGTTCTCTACAACAAAATTGATCTAAATGTGATCGGCAAGTAAAATTTGGTAGCTCTCTAAGCATGGTGGTAGGGAGTGAATAGGTCTAAAAGCTCCGGTTTTTCAGCACAACTTTTATAAACGTTCACTGTTTAACCTTTGTTAAATTACCTACCACTTTGATTACCTACCAAAGTGTCAGGTAAGGAACCTATCACTTCTATGAAGCCGCACGCAATTTTTAAATCATAGATCATTTTGTTCATTCACAGCCTACCTACAAATTCAGCATCAATCTTCAGATATAATGATGTTCTGTGGCACATTAAATTAAATTAGATCTTGTTTTATGTTTATATCTGATACTAGTGTTGAAACGTTTAGATCAGAGGTGGGCTACTCCAGGCCTCGAGGGGCGGTCTCCTGCAACTTTTACATGTATCTCTACTTCAACACACCTGAGTCAAATAATGAGGTCATTAGCAGGATTCTGGAGAACTTGACTGCACTTAGGAGGCGATTCAGCTATTGGATTCAAGTGTGTTGGACCTGGGAGGCATCTAAGAGTTGCAGGACACCGGCGCTCGAGGACCAGGATTGCCCACCCCTGGTTTAGATGTACCTTCTGTGACTCCTTTTCAACTTCTTCTGCTACCTGGTTTCTCCAGGCGGCACCCAGGATATACTGCCACCTCCATCGCAATCTAATCACTGAAGTTTCACGCATGCTAAAAGCAAGGGGCAAAGTCTTGGACAGGAGTGCACTAGATGCAGAAAAGACGGTTCACATTGTGGCTGAATTTCTGCTGTGAACAGGAGCCTAAAGTATCAAAATTTGCTAATTTAAATGAATCAGTTTTGATTCTAAAGTAATTTCGTGTGTGGAAGTGTTGAACATGTTTTAAACACATGAGATGCTGTGACTACCCAGTTATACTCCCACTGTAACCAAATGAGCTGCTGGAAACTCAGGACGCCCATTTTGATTTATAAACCTTGGGGCTGCATGAGATGTCAGCCATTTCTTAGTAGCAAAACCCTCTGGACACCGAGCCGACCAGGTCGGATCGCTTTCAGGAGCTCCAGTCTGCCACTTGCAGTGCAGCATATCGCAGCAGGACATTTTTCCTTCATGCGAGCTTCCACGTCAAGCCACGTCGGTGTAAATATGTGTGTGTGTGAGCCAGAGAGGTGTGAATGCCAGAGAGGACTCTGGCCGAAGCCAGAATAATAAATCAAGCAGATAGCAGTTTCCTCCACAGCGGCCCGAGGAAAGTGCTATCTGACCAGCAGGACATGGGAAGGCACTAAAGAGGAAAAGATCGGAATCAGTTTATTGGTCGTTGAATCTCAGCAGCTGTGGATGTCAAGGAAGGACGCATCAGGGAGGAAACTGATCGTATAAAAGTGCATAAACTGCGGAAAGGGTTGGTTTTACAAGAATCCAGCCAAAGGCGCAGGGCTTCATTTGATCTTTGCTGACAGATAATGTCTTGGATATAAAATTGAGATTCGTTTTTTGTAGAACAAAATGGCTGGATTAAACACTTTGTCTTTTCCACATCTGACCTAAATCACCTGACTGCTTTGTGACAGGCGGAAGGGAAAATAGGAACTATATCGTCTCGTTATGGTGTCAGTACAGTTCAAGCCCAGTTAATCAATCAGATCATCCTTAAGTGATGCAACACCTGCAGTTAAATGTCTGCTGGTATTTGTGATGGACGTGATATTTTTTTTTTCTAAATAAATGCTACAGCCTGCAAAGCAAAAGCTAAAATACCCAAATGCATTAGTTCAGACATGTTAAAATACAAATCATTAGCTTAGCTTCTTTAAACATACTTTACCGTTGCCAGGGTGCTATGGGTGATGCAAAGTTACGCGAGTGCTTTTGAAAACAGCACATTCTGTGACCGCCTAAAATACATTTAGATTTATTAAATTAAAAATTCCAAAAAGGTGATTTACGAAACCCCAAATTGGCACAAAGACAGAACAGTGGCTGAGTTGTCAGCACTGTTGTCGTCTGGCGTCTGCTTGTGCATGCCTGAATTTTCTCTTGGTTCTTGGGTTTCCTCCATCAGTCACAAAATATGTTTGGTAAGTTGGAGAGTCTAAATTGGCCTTATGTAGGAGTGTGAATATGAATACTTGTCTTGCAGTTCCTCTGTAACAGACTGGGCATCAGAGATTATTCAGAGTGAGCAGTTAAGCGCAAAATGATTAATTTATTACCTTTTTTTTATTATTTTTTTTAAGACTTTTGAGTAAGGCAAATTTTCTTTGCGCTTGTCTGCTGACCAAATTGGAGTTTGACATCAAAAGGAGGAAATTAGCATTTTTCTTTTGTCTCTGAGCATTTTGACATGTCAAAAAAAAGTAAGATTTTTAATGGAACATCAATTATTTAAATTTTTAAGCAAAGGTTTGAATTTCTTCTTGTAAAACTTTGCCTTTTTTTTTTGACATCTTGTTTGCGTCCCAGATACCTGCTTTCAACTTGATTAGATATTTTCCTCTTAATTTCATGTCTTACTGTCACATGAAAAGTCTTAGAAATTGCATGGATGGGTTTCTGGCGTAGCTTATTTGAAGTCACCCAAAGAGCTGGCCTTTGACTATCCCAGACTTATCCAGCCAGTTCATGGTGTATTTACTGGTCATTTTGTGTCACTATCATGTCGTCTGGTCCGGTTCTTATTTGCCTTCATTTGTTGTGAACAAATGATGGTGATCTACTTGGTTTAGCATCTCCAAACCATTACACTTCTAGTTCTGCGCTTCACAATCAGCGTTAGGTTCTTTCACATTTTATTTGGTTTTTGCCAAATTGCAGAATTTCTAATCTTTGTCTCTGATCTCTCTGACAGTGGGACCTCTTTGTTTTTCTTAGAGGGAAAACCGTCCCTGTTGACATTTTAGAGTTCATGGAGACTTCTGCTAGCATCTCAGAGTCTGCTCTCAGGGTGAACGTCCTCTGACTCCCAGACCTGTTCATGTTGACGGTTGTTTTGAATGTCCTTCACTTGTAAACTGTTTCCGCTCTTCTTATCTTACCTCGATGTTCACTCCCACTTTAGCAGTCAGGGGCACAGCAAACTAAATATCTGAGGTGCAAACCAAGCTGCCATGTTCTCATCATTAATGCGCACCTTGTTCTACACGTATATGTGGCATTTTGGCCATTTCAAGTGGGGAGAAAATTTTAGGGTGCCCTAACTTATTCCTGACTAAAAATAATTATTTTTTAAATTACATTTTGCCAAAAAATGTAATCAGCATTTTATATATTGGAAAAATTGATATTAAATATCTATATCAACTATGTTGTCCTATTTTTTATTTTTATTTTACTTCTGTCTCTCAAAAAAATCTTCTCTATTTTTTTTTTTTTTGACAGATCAAATGTAACTAACCAGAAATGACAGCTGAAGTGCAAACTAGTTTCCTTCATGGTATTGTGACAGTACTGCTTGTTCCTTCACCCAGCTCTATTTTAGTCAGACTGCACCACATCCATCCACTATTTGGGACAAAATGCTCCGGTTCTTTATTCAAAGGAGCTATTTAAAGGTTCACTAAAAGAACAAAAGCAGTCGTTAACAGATCCTGTGGCCAAACACCGTCAGCTTCCAGTAAAGCAGACTGGCTCCTTTCTTCTGGCTGGTTTTCGTGCCGGTCTTGCAGACCGTTTTTAAGTGAAGACACATTAGATGTGTAAGTTGGTATTTATAGCAGCTTCTTAGAACAGAAACTTTCTGTAAGGGAGAAGGGTCACGGTGTGCGCTCGCCTCTGTGTACATGTGGTTTGTAACCAGATCACAGAGGACAGAAGGACAAAATTAAGACGACTCTGTCACCATGCTATTCATCACAATCACACCCAATGGAAACTAGCCTCTATTTCTGCAGATAATACACAGAATGTGGTAATAATGAGGAGTAAAATGTGTTACAAGGAGTAAAAACGTTTTGTGGGGCATAAATTTATGCTACATAGCGGAGAATTCAATCTAATGCTGGTGAATGTGAAGTTGATGGATGTGAGACAGTAGTAAAACTGCTCGTGGTATGGAGTTTTAAAGGCTTAAAGGGTATTAAAGGAGACAAAAATAGTGCTATGAGGTCCTTGAAATGGTCTAAGTTGGCACTGAGAAACGTTGAAGGATTCTTAAAGAGGTTTTCACTGCGAGGTTGAAACACTTCCACTAAATTCAAAAGTCAAAACTAATGTGGGGCTAAGAGCTAATAGGTTTCTAAAGTTGATTTTCAAGAAAAGAAGGAAGTTTGGAGGCTCATTGCAAAGTGGAGTTTGCAGTCGACTGACAGGATTCCTGCTCTGTTGAGAAGAAAATGTTTTGCTTTAATAAGAATGTGCTTCTAGATAATTTACTCTAAACTTTTTTAATGTCCAGCAGATTTTGTAATTAATAACCACAACCAGAAAGTTAATTTAATATCCAAATTCCACTTTTACCCCATCTATTAAAATTTCTACATCTATATTTCCTCAATAATTTCGTAATCACATCAACTTAATTTTCTCCAGATTTAAGAACAGTTTGTGTTTATCAAACCATTTTTGTAGTTTGTTCATTTCTGGTATGATTTCATATAAGAACTGCTGCAGGCTATCACCTGTACAACATTTATTTGCATCATCTGCCAACAAAACAACACTTTTGAAACCTGACATATATAATTTCTGTAGAGGATAAACAGTTTTGGTCTCGATACTGACCCCTGGGGGATACCACAACTAATGTCCAAGCATGACGACTTTCACAAATTGCTGACGGCTAATAGATCTTCATCCACTCCAAAACCACTTCCAGTATACCAAATTCAGGGGCGTCGCCAGAAATCTTGGGCCCCCTGACACAAAATTAGATTGCCCCCCTGCGCAGCTGCTGTTACAGTTTTTTGAGTCTATTTGACCCATCAAAAACGTCACAATTTAAAAGGCTTGCAACTGCCTTGTTTTCTTTGGTTCAATACTGAAACTAGCACAATATTTACTGCTAGTGAATTTTACATCCAACAGTCGACATACAGTATGCAAGTAGGTTGCTTAAATTTTTTTCTATTAGTTTCAGATTACTGAAATGTCTCTCCCCGCGAGCAGCAGTCACAGGCAACATGCAAAATACACATGAAGCAATCCAGACTTTTCAAAAAACGCTATGTAGTCGCATTTTATTCAAGCTGCAGTATATAACTTTAATAAAAAATATGTTTTCTCCATATTTGTTAAAGATGTCACCATGTCGTGACAGTCTGTTATGAGCCAGATAATCTGTGAAAACAATCAGTCTCCTCCCCCTTCTCCCTGAACTACTATTGCTACATTTAAAGAGATAAAACCAGCAAATTGTTTTATCCATTAATGGTATTTCCAAGTTAGTTATATTTTACAGCATTTATTGTAGATTTTGTAGATTTTTTTTAAAAGGTTAATAGGTCATTTGCCTTATAATTTAGATTAAATGTGGTTGTAAAGCATGTACAAATAATGTATATGCTAGAGAGATATAATAAATATATAATAAACAGAAAAAGGTTGTCATTTTTTGTTTAATAATGTATTTAAAATTTGATTTGATATGTTTGCCTAAGTTGGAGGATTGTACCTAATAAATTCAAAATTCAATATTTATATTCCTCCTCCTCCCACTCAGTGTCAGGACTGATTCAGTTTTCCTCCGTGTTTCCACCCACGCCCCGTTGTTATGAAAGATTTCTCTGCAGGGCTTCTACAGGCTGTGATTGTAGCAGATAGAAGAAGCATACTTATCTCTTATCAGATACATACTCCTCAACGCATGTATCTGAGTAGGTATGCAACACCTACTCACATTAGGAGGGCTGCGGAAGGATTCGCACTTCAGCTTCTGCTCCATATTTTGCTCCAGTAGGGAGCCACTCCTTTAAGTACAACAAAAATACCACATGGCGCACGCGCAACGTTGTATGTAAAGGCTGAGACTTTAAAGATAAGCCTGAAACATAACTGTTGGGTCAGTCGGTTCCTCCACACAGAACAATTCAAGCGGTTTCGAGGTTAATACTTTGTGCTCAAATGTCCAGAATGCTATAAAACTGCACAGAAAATTTTCAAGCCGGAGTCTAGGCCTCAAGACCGATGGGTATGTTTAAAATAAAGAAAAGGTTTGATTTGTCAGAGAAGTTGGCGCTTGGACTCAGGCTTGACTTCACACCCGAACTTAACACATTCTACTTGGAAGCCGCAAAACCAGTGGGATTCACGAATTGTTAAGCTATTACTGGCAAGCTGATTCTAAACATAGAGGAACATTCTGGCTAATGTGCAACACTACTGTATGTGTAGCACTAGTTTAATGAGACACAAAGCAGCAAAAGGGCTGTTAAATAGTTAATACCAGCCACTTTCCCCTCATTTTCTGTCCTGGGATACTAAACTGATTTCAGCTCTCTGACTTTCCTGGTTGGAATTCCAATTTCAGGGAGTTTCCTGGTTTAATTTAGAGTTAGGATAGCTATAATAAATAGCTCTTTAAAATTGCACTATGGATGGAAACCAGCCAAAAACCAATGCATGGACACTGTGACACTTTCACCTGAATGATTTACTGGGACTGTAAATGACTCTTCAAATAACGGATGACTGTAGCTCAGTGGGTCGAGTAATCCTCTTGAAATCTAAAAACTATGGTTTGATTCCAGCTTCCTGCTGCCACATGTCAATGAGCCCTTTGGCAAGGCACCTAACCCCAAGTAGCTTACCAATCTGGGTTTATGTAAATACGAGTGCGACTGAATGAATGCTGGTGTGGAACGCGTTGAGTGGTGAGTATAAATATAAAAGGGCTATTTAAATTCACTCCATTTATCCTCTTAAAAATACCTGGCACTTAAATGATTCAGCTTTGGTTTAAGTATTTGGAATCGGACCTGGCAGTAAATCAATTTGGAGGTAGATGTAAAAAAAAATAAAACTGGCAGCCTCATTGGTAGCTACATCCAACGCGGCGCTCATTTGCAATTCCAGTCAGATGGGTTAATTACCAAATAAGGAGCATGTGTGCAGAAAGAACGGCAAGAAACGGGCTGAAGAGCACACCTGAGAAAATTCACCGAAAACAAAGAAAGACTCCAACAAACATTTGGTAGAGAATACTGCTCTTGTGTTGAGGGAAAAATCTTGGAAATTTGTGGGCATTTCCTAAGGTCAACTTTTCCAAGAATAAAACAAACTTGACTACATAATGTATTGTATTCAGAAAATATGTTAAATATTTTTATTTTTAAACTTCTATTTCAACATCTTTGTTTCCAGGAAGTGGGAGCAGTGGAGTGGGCGGGGCGTTGCCGGGTCTAATTGGCGCCACCGGTCCCTCAGTGATGATGAAACCATTCCTGCCCTTTCCCATGGAGACGACGTCGCCAGTCGGACTCTTCCCAAACTTCAATACGGTGCACGAACGCGAATTTTGTTGTTGCAGCTGCCCAGTCTAACTGAGATAAAAGGAGCTGTCATCAGATAATCCTTTGCAGCTGTTGACCTCTGACCTCTATTTGTTTTGGAGCAGATGGATCCGGTGCAGAAGGCTGTCATCAATCACACCTTTGGTGTTACCATGGTGCCCAAGAAGAAACAGGTCATCTCCTGTAGCGTTTGCCAACTGAGGTTCAACTCTGACGTGAGTTTGTTTGATGTATGATGGTCGTCTGCATGTTTGCTTTGCAGAAGTAAAAAAACAGTCGTTTTTTTTTCTTTTCAAAAAGTTAGTGAAGCAAATGTAATCAGTTGCTACTTACCTCTGCATTGAACAAGTGTCTCATACTCTAGCTGAAATACCTGCAGACCAATCGTGTGATTCTAGAGTCTTTTGTTTCACAAACAGTGAGATAAAGCAGTGGGGAGCTAATTAACGATTTGTGCAATTTAATCCAATTTCCAGATTAAAGTCAGGGTTTTGGCATAAGGATTTTAGAAGAACGTCAGCTGCCTGATAAATTTGTCGTAATCGGTAACCTAGCCTACTGAAAATAAATGTGTGCAGCAGTCGTTCTATCCTGTTTTCACAGGAAACTCAGGAAATGTCTTTAAGATCCCTCCACCTTGCTCTAAGACACTCTTCATGTATTTCTGTAAATGGGGATTAAGAATACTGGGAGGAGCCAGAGGAGCTTGATTATTATTTTTTTTCACATATTATCCGTCTCAAATTTTGCTACCATGACATACTAACAGTTTTAGCAAATATGTAAAAAATACAGTTTTATAAAAGTTACCTCCTGCAGCTTTAAAGAGATGGTAATCATTGTGGAAATCGAAATCATTTTTGTAATTCTAACTGGCTTAAACAAGACAAGTTTGGTCTGATTTAACTTCTGACAGCGAGGCAAAAAAAAAAAAAAAAGGTGCATCTATGTATATAAACTTCTGGTTTCGACTGTGTATTTGGACATTTATTTTAAAACACGCTCGAGAAATGAACGTTACCGCAGAAGAAGCGCTCCTCTGGGTTTGTTTTAAGATGTTTCCTGTGTGCATAATCAGGTGCAAGCGGCACTCCTCTGCACTGTATTAGCACAGCGCTGTGTAAATGACACTGAGCGATTTCATGACTGCTGAGAGCTTAATGAGCTGCCTCATTACCGACACGTCCATCAAACATGACTAATCCACGAGCCGGTAAAATTATTCATGAGCGAACATGAATAGAGGAATTACTGCTGATAAGGAGGGAGTAAACAAGGAGCATTAACTCATTCTAACAAGCTGAGTAACAAGCTGGATCGGCCATGGAGGCAACAAGAGTAGAGTCACAGTGAGCAACACAGCACTCCTACTGCAGATAGGAAAACCTCTTTTAAAACAACCGACACTTTCTGTAAAGTGGTTACCTGGAGAGTTTTGATTTTCCTGTTTCCTGTCACTTTCAGATCACATAAAGTAGTGCATATTTATGAAGAGTAAGATTAATGGTTTACCCAATTTTCCCCTCAGCAAACTTTGAAAGTGCGATGTGCACGCTTGTCTTTAACCCCACTTCACCTCTGAAATAAAGTCCATTGCGGCCAAATGACTTCTAATTTGTAAATGGAGTCCATCTGTCTGTAATTGAAAGTCAGGATTGTGAAGAGCAAGGAGCACAACAGACATGTCTGAGATAAAGTTGTGGGGAAATTTTAAACACCAAGTTTATGAAGCAACATCTGAAGCTTTAAACATTTCAATGAACACTATTCGGTCTGAAATCTGAAAACGGATGTCCGCAAACCTATCAAGACGTGGCCGTCCATCGTAAAAGACAGCATTTGTCAGAAAGGCAGCCAAGAAGCTCTGGAAGAGTTGCAGAGACCCAAACCTCAATGTTTGTGGAAGAACTGGTCAAAGGGCATTGTTGAAAGAAATTGACAAGATGTCGTTTTTACAGTTTTCCACAAACATTGCAGCTGACATAGCAAGTGTCATGAACATGAAGGAGTTTTCATGAATGTTTATGATTGTTACCATGAAGTAAATAAAGACACTTTTAATGCAAAGGTGTGTTAAAACTTGCATCAAAAGTCCATTAAAAGTGTCAACTTTGTATTAAAAGTATCATTATTTGTCGAATGACACTTCAGGACAACAGTCATGAACATTCATGAAGACTCCTTCATGTTCATTACACCTGTTATGTCATGTTTATGACAGTGTCTTGTCAGTATTATGCACACCCCTTCAAACAAAGTGTTACCAAGAGCTCTAGCTAAACGGTGGATGGCATATAGAGGGCTTTATTTGGTCCACATGACCCCCAAAGTGCTTTACACTACATTCAGTCATTCATCCATTATTCACACACTGATAGTTGTGAGCTACATTGTAGCCACAGCTGGTGTGGAGTTGACTGGCAGAAAGGAGCCACTGGTCCCTCTGACCACCACCTGAAGGCCTAAGGACACAGCAACTGAGACGGACAACAGCGGGGTTCGAATCGTCACCGTTAGATGAGAACAAAAGCAAACCTTTTTAATGGTTTGTTTCTATATTTGCGCCCTAAGTTGCAGAAAGCTTCTTTGGGAGCCTGTTTTTCTGACAAACAGCATGTGTCTTGATCAAGTTGGAGTTTAGAGACTCTAAACTAGATTTAGAAACTCGTCGTTTCATATGCCTGCAGCTCTGATGGACCCTGCTCTGTTCAGATTTTTCTTCTTACCTCATCAGTCTAGGAGTGTGTTCGGTTATTCGGCGCAGTGTCGACAGCTGTTTTTGGTAGAGCCCTATAAATCTCACCCGAAGCCTCTGCTTCCAGGAGATGGGCTTGGTTTTTGTATGTGTATTATAACAGGGATAATGCTCTGAGAGCGTCAGTATCCCCGGTAAGCCTTATTTAGTGCTGTGCCTGAAATCATCCAGCTGCTTTGATGCCATTGCTAATGTGCTTCTCATGCTACACCTGCCATGCAGACCCAGTTAGAGTCCCAGTTAGACAGCAAAGGCAGCTAAAATGTGGATTCATTGTACTGGCTGGGGTATGTGGTTGGATGCCATTAATAAGAACTAAATTAATTATGCTGGTTGTCCTTGTGTTCCTGAGATTTATGGCTTGAGCTTTGCTCCTGCTGCAAAAATAACCTGCTCTGTTATTTTTGCCCCTCTGTGACTGAGATCACAGATTAACACATTTAAAATGTGCTTTGAAGTAAACACAGCAAATTAACACGGGCCATTTAAAGAATTAAGTCTTTTTTTTCTACCTCTGTGTGTGCGCCCTCTAGTGTCTAATTAGAAAGAATGTAAAACCTCTGGGTTCGATGTAAGCAGTAGCAGAAAGGAGATGCATAATGTCAAAGTAAAAATCCTTAAAGGTCATGTGTCATCATTTTTTAACTTAACCTTTGTCCAGGCTTTGGATAAAGGACAAGTTTTTTACTGTTCAAGCAATAGTTCATTTCCATATACGAAAATGAGACGTATAAGTGTAAAATGTAAATGTAAAATAGGACCAACACAATACCACACCTGATCTGGTCATCAGCACTTCACACAATAACTGCTTGTTACAAAAGCAGTAAAAGCTGCTCGAACGTGGGCTCATGTGATAAGGATTCTTAGGTTAACTCGTCCAATGAAGAGGACAAAGTCAGAAGAAAATGTTGTCTGAGAGCGGTAGTTTGGAGACCTAGCAAACCGACACCCTAGTTGAACATTTAAAAGCACCTAAGGAGCCTGAAAGTTCTGTTATTCAAAAAAAATAAATAAATAAATACAAACAGAAGAGCAGTGAATGGAAACAGCTGAAAGTCTCACTATTCTATATATATTTACTCTACTGAAACTCTATAAATCCATCAACAGTTCATTTTCTGACAAATTGTGTTTGGCTCTCAAAAATTTCCATCAAGCTGAGATATTAGAACATAATTTAAAATACTCATTTACCGTTAGATTGCAGTTGTAGTTAAATATCCTTAATTTGTCTCATAAATGAAGGACTTTTTGTGGTTTAAAACCATACCGAGCGTATTCACTTGTCGTTTCCGTTGGTTTTCTATTTATGGGGCAAAATTGTTTCCAACACAAAGGATGAAAGATGAAGAGAAATCTGTCCCTCTCAACTATTTTCACATTTTTGACAGAAATTTGACAAATAGGATCTCTGTGGAAAGAGAACGCTTGTGCTTGTTCTGTCTCTGGCAAGAAGCCAAACATTCATTCGCCATATTACAAAATAAAATATCTTTTTTTGTCAACAAAACAATCTTTTCTCTGTCACTGCAACAATATGTCTCAATGTTTTTGACAGAAAATCTGCTTTATCTGCCTGACTTTATTTAACCTGCTTATCTTCTTTAGAAACAATGGAGCAACTGCTGTTCTTTATTTTATTTTGTCCAGGCGTCTAAAATCTGTAGGTTTTCTGGCTCGAAACTGATATTTGGACTTTAAGTCAAGAAAAAATGACTTAATGCTTGTAGTTCTCTATCTCCGCTTGTCTTAGTTTTGGGCTTACATGTTGGAGCAGAGACAGCAAGATGACAACATTTCACAAAATGCGACGTCCTCCAGTCTAACTCATCACTTTAAAGTGACGTCAATTAGATATGACATGTGAAGCAGCTGTCACAACAATCATATTATTAGAACTGACTGCTGTCTTTATTTATTTATCTTTTTTGTCAGGGTATGGTCAAAGGTATTTAGAAGAAGAAATTTATTCAGATTTATTTATCTACAAACATGTATGACCGGGGATTGAATCTCAAAAGTTCTTCCAGAATGGAAGACTTACTATTACTCACATCTTCTGCAGCGAGCTCGCTCCCTCCTCCGTCATCTTTTCTTACTTTTTAGGAAGATTTACTGTATTTCTGGGTCATGGGGAGGAGGACAGAGAAAAGGTGGAGGCAGAAACTCCTTAAAATTGAATAGATTATGTGGTGAATAAAGAATTACACAATGCCAAATCTGCTTATTTTTAAGCAAGAAAACACAAATTATGCTAAGTAACCAAACGGAACATTGTAGCAACAAGCTATCCTCCCCCAAAAAACTTGAATTCAAGTGTTTGCATAACACATTTCAGCAATAAGGAAAGACCTGAGTGGACAGGAAGGTCCTAAAGTTTATTCAAATATATAATAAATATGTTTATTTATTTAAAAAATATACTCCCACAGACATAGAAGCCCAGGAATAACTTATGTTTAGGATTAAAAAAAAGAGAGCGTTGCACATTTGTGTTTCTTTTAATGACAATAAACTGTTCTATAGTCACAGTTAGGTTCATTTAAAAGAATAAAAATATGTTGAATTTTCTCCAGATGATTCCTTTGTGCTGGCTTCCATATTTGCAGTACATGCAGCTGCAGAGTGTAAGGAAACGTCTTTGTGTAGATGTTCAATCAACAGTACAGCACTGTAATTACATGTTATGTTTTTCAGTGGAGAAGCATACGGGCAGATCAATATTTTTTATTCTACTGCCTTTATTTTGCAAGCGAAGTGGCCTCAGCTCTGAAGCTGTCTGGCTGTTTGCTCTGTAAAAGTAAAAGAGTGCTTTGTGCAAACATGTTGCAAATGAAATGAAGAAACGAAGCAGAGAGTGACGAGACAAGAAACAGAAGTGAGAGCTGAACAACGGGAGGAAAAACGAGTCAAAGCAGAAATAAAGCTGAACTCTTGTTGTTTGTACGTTGTCAGTCGCAGGCGGAAGCTCATTATAGAGGCAGCCGTCATGCCAAGAAGCTGAAGTCTCAGGAGAACAAGGCCAAAGCCAAGCTGTCAGTCACACCAGAGACCAACGGGAACAGCTGCGGTCCTGCTGGACCTGCTGGTCCGGCCCATCCGCTCCCTGCTAGCAGCGGCAACAGTCAGGGCACAGGTGGAGTTTATCCCCCAGACAGATCACTGATCTGAACGCTCAAACTTTTTATTCTTTAACTCTTCCTCCCTGTCATCCTCTCTGCAGAACTGTTCTCCATCCCCCCAGACTCCTTGTCCTCCGTTAAGCCGTGCCTCCCGTCCTCCACCTCTCCGCTCCCCTCCTCTCCCTCCGTTAGCAGAGCTGGCAGTGAGCCTCCGTCGTCCAGCCCGCCCTCCGCTCTTCCAGCCCCCGGCCTCTCTTCGTCTTCCTTATCCTCATCCTCCTCGTCAAAATCTTGCCCCCCATCTTCAGTCGCCCCCTCCCCTGCGCCCGCTGCCCCGCAGACCGCCTCCTCATCCTCCCAGGATGCTCCTCTCTCAGCGGAGTCCGAGGAGGAGAAGGCCAAGAAGCTGCTGTACTGCTCTCTGTGTAAAGTCGCCGTCAACTCTCTGTCTCAGCTGGAGGCTCATAATGCAGGTAAGGACAAGAATGAAATGAACGTATATATTTATATATGGTTTTTGGTACTTTTGCAAGTTTGGTTTCACTTTGGAGTAAAGATGAGTCACATGGGTCAATATTTCTCTCTTTCGCCTTTTTTCACACACTTAAAACACAAAATCCAACAATGTGAGTGAAAATTTTTTATCATAGCGTTTGAGTAGTTAACATCTCACTTTTTACGCTGCTCTGATTGGCTGGGCTTACATACGTACACCACTTACTAATATTTTCAAGTTCAAACTTTTTTGACTTGCAAAAGTAATGCAAAATAGTTTCAAACACGTATTTCAGGGAACTCCTCCACTTGCTTTGACCATTTAAAGACAGGAATAATTTTGGATTTATGTCTGGACTTTGACTGGGACATTCTAAAATATGATTCCAGTATGCCGGACTTTAAAATACTGTTGTTGGTTTAAAAATCATTGAACCGCTTTGCACCACAATATATTAGAGATCTGCTGCTGTTGAACCATAATAAATAAAACATTAACCAACATTTTGATGTGCAACGGCAGCACTTGGTAAAATGTAATGTTCCGGTTGTTGATATGTGTTCTATGCCTTTGTGTTTTTGTCTTTTTATGATGTAAAGCACTTTAAAACACCTTGATGCTGAAATGTGCTGTACAAATAAACTTGATTGATTGATTGATTTGATAACTCTGTCTGTGTGTTTGGTGCTGAATGGTGCTGAAAGGTGATCGTCCACCTCAGTCTTCACTAACAGCCCAACAGATTTTCCTTCAGCAATTTTGTTTCACTGATGCTCTCCGACAAACTTCTTAAGCTTTCACCAAACCTATGGATTCACTCTGAAATTAAGTCACAAATGCAGACCACAGTTTTCAGAAAGCATTTTATAATTTTTCCTTCCTCTTAACCTACCTAACTTTGCATTTTTCCTGTCACTTTAAAACATGAAAAATCTAACGTTTATGGTACTAATCGTAAAAAAGTGAGCAAACAAACCATGTGCTAAAAAAAAGCTGAGAACAGGAAGAATATCTAAAACCGCCATGTTGACTGAATATTTTCTTTTCAAGGATTAACAGTTCTGACAAGTTCAGCTACTTTTGTAAATTACTCCAGGAAATACGCTCTGAATATTTAAAAACCCTTTTTCTAATTTCGTCCTGACTCGGGGGCAGAGAGGCATCTTAAGCTGAAGCTCTGAGACTCTTCTACCTTCGAGTCTTTTCGACTCAGTGTTTTATGCCTCATGTAATGTTTTTTTATGGATCTCAGGTTCAAAGCACAAAACGATGCTGGAGGCTCGCAGCGGCGCGGGGCCGATCAAAGCTTACCCCCGACCAGGGGCCAAACTGAAGAACGGCAGCAGCTCGGCCCTGAAGGGCTCCGGCCTGCAGAACAAAACCTTCCACTGCCAGATCTGTGACGTCCACGTCAACTCTGAGATCCAACTCAAACAGGTAAACGAAGCTCAAATGCCTCGTGATCTCTTATTTATTTATTTTATTGTTTTCAGGCAACTACAGGACAAATGCTTCTCTTTGCCAGATCGCTCCCTCACATCCTTTCCAACCTTCTTCCCTTTTTGCACCCCTAGTGCTAACTCTTGGTTGTTTCTGATTAATTATGGAGGCAAAAAAAAAAAAAAAAAAAACATACAATACTTCATATAATTTCCAATTGGCAAACAAAACCCTTTTCAGACCATTAATACAAATCTCCTTCAGTTACTTGCAGTCAAAAGGCAGCAGAAGTGCCTGCTGATGCTTTTATGATACAACTAGTATTACTCTTTGCCTCCATCTAGTGGTCAGAGTGAGAACTGTGTCCATTTAGTGTGTTTTTGGTGTGTGAAACGCTTTGGAGGAGGATGAATTGGACAGAAACCAATGTAGAAAACTAATTTGAAATAAAATCTAGAGAAATTGTGTCATCACTGTTGCGGAAAATTATTCCTGTTCCTGATATTTGTCATACTTAAATTTATGTGCATCATATGTGCAAAGATGTTCAATTCACTATTTGCTTGACTGCAAAAACAATCCACTTATTTAGAAAATTGAACATAAATTATAAGCAGCAGGCCTCCAGGGTTTAAAGATGTGTTTTAAATTTGAGATCTAGAACCTTTTTTTTTCCTCCAGAACCCCACATTCGTCCTCCTGAGCCAATAAGTCTGTGTTACCTCTTGCTATCAGATACCAGCTTTTTAAAGAAATATTTCTACAGCACCATCAACTATTTGCAGATTATAGATTGGTATAAATTGATGCATGATTAGCGTGAGACAACTCAAAACTTGAAAATGGAAAAGCGGTAAAGCTTAAAGTCTGATTTGTTTATGTTGTTGACGTTGCAGCACATTTCCAGCAGAAGACACAAGGACAGGATGGCAGGAAAACCCAGCAAGCCAAAATACAGCCCTTACAACAAGCAGCAGCGCGACTCTCTCACTGTGAGTGTCTCCTTCCAGCTTTCTGCTCCACTTACAATGGAGAAATTCACCAATAGGACAGAAAGACACAAAGAACATTTGCTTAAATTTGTCTTCATATTTTCTTTTTTCCCTTGTGCCTTTTCTCCTCGTTATCTACATGTTTCGTCTTTCATTTGCTCTACTCCTGACCTTTCTGTCTCTGATTCTTTATTTTTCTAACCCAAACTAATTTTTTTCTTCCTTTCGTCTTCTCTCCACTGCTCATTTCATCTTCTGTCTTGCTTGTTTTTTCTTCTTCTGTTCCCTCTTTGCTTTTCCTTGTCGTTTTATTTAATCTTATTTCTTTTTATGTATGCTGTCATTTCTTATTCCACTTTATTTTCTGCCATTTTCTTGTCTTTATATTTTTGCCTCACTGTTTTGTCTGCTTTCTCATTTCATCATTTCATTTCCCCTTTATTTTCTTATCTTATTTTTTTATTTCACCTACTGGATTTAATCATTTTCCTTTTCCTCTTTTACTCCCTCCGTTATCACTCGTCTCCTTGTCTCCTCAGAAGGAGCTGGCGAAGCCGTCTCTATCTCCTTCCTTCCTTTCCTCTCCTTTCACTTCCTCCTCCTCGCCTCTCCCTCCCTCCATTTCCCTTTCTCCTGCCTCCATCTCCTCCTCCCCCCTCCTCTCGCACACCTCCTCACCCCTCACCCCCACCATCTCCCTCCACCCTCGTCCTCCGTCATCCTCGTCCCTCTTCACCGCCTCCTTCCTGCGTCCCGCTCCTGGACCCATCAGAACCAACCAAGGATCAATTCTCTTCGCGCCCTACTGATGTCCGCCAGAGCGGCGTGGAGTCAAGCCCACAACCTTTGACCCCTAGCCCGCTGTGTGCTGGAGCTTCAGCTGTTGCTGCAGCTTGCTTACTTGACTGAATCTTCCTACAGAGACATGAAGAGGATGGAGACATCCTGCTTTTTGATCAAAGACCCTCTGGTTCCATCCAGCACCTCCAGACACGGAGGCGAAGGGGTGCCGTTGCGTTCACTGACCCGCTGACGTCAACCTGAACTGAACCAGGGGCTAGCAAAGCTCCCAGACGTACTGGAGAACAGGAGAACTGTATGCAGTTATGGTATATTCATGAAGATCCATTCAACACCGTATAGAAAGCAATAAGTGTTACAGGAAATGGGTTCAAGACTGGAAAAGAAAAGCTGCAGCTAATTTCTTAAATCATTTAACAAAAATATTAGACATTTTTATTTTATTTTTACTGATTAGACTTTTTAAAAAGCTTAATTTTTTTCCTCAATCATTAAATGCATCAATACTAAGGATTACAACTAGTTTAAATATACAAAATATGAAGTAAAAGCATTTTGGGGGCTTTTTTGTTTTGTTTTGGTAAAATCAGACAAATATTGAAGGCATACGGTTGGATTCCTAAATGTTCCTCTTTCAGTTTCTTCTTTTCCATCTGATTTAAAATGTCTACCTCGATGAAAGATCTGGGAGCACTTATATGTTTTTGTGTAGTAGTCCTTAAAAGGAAAATCAAAATGTGTCAAAGTAACAAATAAGAAAAACCAAAATGAACAGAAATCGGTACTGGCCGGGAGAAGAGTCATCGGAGCAGCTCTAGGTTTAATCCAAATGTCAGAAAGGGGGTGAAAACATTGTGTTGGTTGTTTAGCAGGCTGATAATCCGCCTCCTCTTACTCAATAAAAAAGCAGAGGATGTAGGAACTGTTCTTCCTCCTACTGAAGAAGCAAACCAGCACTAACAAGATGTCACAAAACAAAAATCAAAAAAAAAAAAAAAAGACTACTGCCATCTTCTCATGCCTCAGATGTGGCTTCATATATTTACCGATGACTAATTTCTTTTTTTTTTTCTTTACTTTAAGTAAAATAACCAAATATCGGCTCCCCCCACCTTAACTGAGCAGATGTCACTTACATATTAAAGCAGTTTCAGTGCAAACATTTATTTTTTATCTCATTCAGATATTTTTTTTTATGCACACTTCTACTGGTTGTCAGTGAGATCAAGGCACTGAATCAAGGTCAAGCATCAAGACATGGGCTTTGACTAGACCCAGAATCGACCATTTCTAAATTCTCAGTCGGTTGTTGATGGATTTAAATCTAAAACTAAATTATTAATTTTGTATGATGGTAAAAACTGGAATTTTTTTTATATAAAAGCCCCAAATTAAAAAAAAAAAACAGACTCATATCTTTAAAATTAAACTATTAATTATTAGTTCTAATATATCATATTGATTGGAAACGTTCTATTTTATAATACCTGGAAATGTGAATGTGTCTGCGCGGGCTTCTCGGTATGGATTTATGCAAAAATGTTTTTTTTTTAATCAGAGAAAAGCAATTCCTATTGTTTTAAATATCAAACTGTCTTCTTACCTCATCATTACATTGTTTTAATGATGAGGTAAAACATCATCATTAATGTTTTACCTCATCATTAAAAATGATGAGGTAAAACATTACCTCATCCGAGGGACAAAAAAGACATTTTTGTTTGCCTTCATGTTGATGAAAATGTTTCTTGTTTCAGAAAATCTACTCAAACTAAAATTTATAGATATGGATAAAAATAATGCATCTGTAATTATCCTTCTTCTTCTTCTTCTTCTTTGTCCTGAAAAGCTTTGTTGTCAAAAAGGTGCACTTAACCAGCATACAGAGGAAATGCATCTATTTGTCTTATTTCTAAACTAACTTCAAATTATCTGAGCAGAAAGTCTGAAGTGAAGAAATGAGCCAGTGGAAATAATTCTGAGGGTTTTTGTTTGTGGTTTCAAATCCTCTCCACGTTTTGCTTTCTTCCTCCTGAACGACTTGAAGCATCCCAGTCTTCCAGTGTTGACCTGTCAGGTAGAAAGACTTCTGTGTGTGTTTATCTATGCACCCTGTGTGAATCTCATCCACAAGACGGACGTTTTCAAGAAGACACCCAGCCAGACTGTCTGAAAATGAAACTCGCGTCCATCATCTTCCTCCTCTGTCTGATGATGTCGTCATAACGCAATAACGTACATACAAGCTGCCACTTTTTCTACTCTCCTTCATCAGTAATACTGGGATCCACAGGTGGCCGGATACCGGAACCAGCTTCCAAAACTGGTGTGAGGTTAGTAGAGATGCACTGGTGGAGCTGATCATGTTTGTTAATGTGTGACTTTAAGCAAAGCTGACATAATTATATTATATTTCTTCTAAAAATAAAAGTTTATCTTAATAAAAGGCACTGGAAAAATAGCATATAGTTATATAAGAGCTGTAAGAGGAGATCAGGAAGATTGCATTTCATTGCACAACTTGGACGCAGGTTTTCAGTCCCACTTCAGAAATCATTCATACGCTGCTGCGCAAAATGTCCTGAACCGAAAGGACAAACTTGCAGACATGTGTTGTAAAATATACATCATACAGATTTTAGCTTTGAATTTATTCTTCAAATGTATTTAAAAAAAAAAAAATCCTATTTGCAGATTTATCGACCTCTCTCTATGTACAGTATTTATTTCCTTTGAATTTGTTTTTTAATATGAAATGGAAGATATGCAAATGTAAAATTTGTCAAGTGTCACATTTCTTTCTGTAAATTTTTGTTTTCATTAAAAATAAGTGAGCAGCATTCAAAGATCGTGTTTGTTTAATGATCGCTCAGAGTCAAAAGACTGTTTTTAAGAAATCAAAAAAAAAAAAAACTGAGCTATTAGTAGATTGCTGGGTAGTTAGAGGTGTGGTTGAAAAGTGTCCTTACTCTGATCTGTTTATTTTTAGATCTGGTGTTTAAACAAACGAAACTGGAGTCAAGTTTGAATTTTACGTTGATTATCTCTAATCCACACATCGTCAAATACGACACTGAACCTCCATCTCGTTATTCCGGCCTGATATTGGTGTGTTTTTATTTCCCTTGTGGGAAACCTCAAGGGGCATAAGTACTCCTGCAGCTGCATCAAGTGTGGCAAAAAGATAAACAAAACTTTATATTTGAATATGCCTGGGAGAAAGGCTACTCCCTGTCATTTTCTTAATCGACAAAGTAGCACTTTCTCTGAATCAGTCCGATGTACTGACACATGTTTCACTCTTGACCTTGGGAGGACAACAACGCCGGCCCTGATAGGAAGTTGCTCTCTCTTCTCCTCTCACTTCTTGTAATTCAGAATATGCAGCCTGACCTTGCAAAAAGAAAATAAACTCGAGTCATGTACTTTGCATTGTTACCTGCTCATATTTTCCTAGCTTTTAAACTAAATGAAACGAATCTAAACTGAAATATAATAAAATAAAATACAGCTTAAGGTGTAAGCGTTTTACACACCGTGCAGAAAGTTGCTAAGAGCAGAGAAACCTGAGCAAACTGGTCCTGGTGAGGACAGACCCAGAAAACTGGACTGAACTGGACTTTTTTTTTTAACCGGCTATAATTTACTGCACTTTCAGCAACTCATGATTTGTGTTATAAGTCCAGTTAAACTATGACCATGTCTCTTTAGTGTCAAACCTGATGAACACTTCATTCATTCAAGCTTCAGACTAGCAATAACTGATCCTAGATTAGAGATTAAGACAAAAAACAAGTTCAGTTAGAAGTCAGATCAAAGCAGAAGTGTAGTGATCGCATTGTGGTTGTTTCATATTGTTTGTATTAGAAAGGCCCAAATTTCACTAGTGGTCACCTGAATGTAAATTGTGTTCAAACTGAAGTATAATTCTCAGACATGTGGAGGAAGGTGAGCTTGTCAGATTTTTGGCCAACATGTAAAACATTGAATGTTGAGTAAAAATGCTACATCCTGAACATACCATCCCAGTGGTGAAGCATGGTGGTGGCAGCGTCATGCTGGATTGAGGGTTTTTTTTTCCACAGAAACTTAGCAGCTTGTCAAAGTCAATAGCTTTAGATGAAACATATCAATGTGTTAGGATGATGTGGAAAAGATCCCAGATATAAATCTATCTTTGATTAGAGATGTTCTCCATCCAATCAGACTGAGTTTGAGCGAATTTGCAACAAGGAATGGGCAAAAGTTTCAGTCTCCAGACGTGGAAAGATGGCAGATCGCTTGCTGCTGTGACTCAGGAGAAATGTGGTCCAATTCAAATGCAAGCAACACTTAACAGATTTTTAGCTGAAAAAAAGACGATAATCTTGTTTTCATTACTATGTGCTATTACGAATTTTATTTTATGATAGAACATTTCTAGAAGTCCAAACTAGTTAGGACACATGAAAAAAGAATCAATGAAAAAGGGATAAAGGGATAAATGAAAAAGAGATAAATGAAAATTGGATAAATGGAAAAGGATAAATGAAAAATAATAAATGAAAATGGGAAGATGAAAAATTGGAAATGGATTAATGAAAAAGATCAATAAAAAATAGATAAATGGAAAAGGGATAACTGAAAAAGGAAAATAGGGAAATGAAAAAAGGCCAGGCAGAAATAAATCTGGGAATAAATAAATATATAAATGAATAAATATAAATGGGAATAAAGATGCCACTTGCTCATTTATTTATTTATTTTACCCATTTATTTATTTATTTTACTCATTTATTTATTTATTTAAATTTGGCTGAAATGGCTCTCCATACTGATGGACGCAGATAAAGTCAAAGAAGTCATTTGACGTCACTGCACACATTCAACAGCATCTCAAGCCAACCAAATATCAGCTGATTGCATCAAATTGATCAGAAAGTGTCACCTCTTTTCCCTCCTTCTCTGATAAAATTCAACTTACATACATTTAACACAGTTTCTGTTCAGCTGCTGTGACACTGTAGTTTGAGGGTGAAATGGTACTTTTTAAAGAGAGGCAGATGTGAGGGGCTGGATGAGAGGAGGAGTTTTTCTCTCACTTGTGGAATAAAGGCGACACTGAGCAGCAGAAAGACTCTTGACACTGCAGCAACCAGACCACAGATATAAGACTTATGTGATTGATATTGTAGACATAGTACATTATGGGAAAATTATGTGCAAGTAGCTAAAGTACGAGTGTTTTCGGTCTCCAGACAGAGTGCCTCCCTCTGACCCCTGTACTATAACCAGTAGAGGAATCTGAATCTCGGATTAGTGTTTGGGGCTTAAATAAGGAAAATGCAGGATTACGAAGCGTCCGTGTTGTTTCTGGGGAGCTGGGGTCCGTTCCAGAGGAGAATCTTCTTTGTTCTTTGCCTCACCTGCATTCCATGTGGATACAACATCCTGTCCGTCATCTTCCTGCTGGCCAGCCCCCCACACCACTGCAACATCCCTGCCCACAGTAACCTGAGCCAGGAGTGGATCCAGGCCAGCATCCCAGCGGAGGTATTCTGAATCTGAGCCAGTGAACGCATTCGTTTTGGCAAAGCATTTCAGCCATTATAGGATGTGGAAGTTTACTGTTATCTTTATTGTTTATGATTTTGTTATGTAAGTAAATTGCTCGCGTCTGTTCAGATGTGAATAACAAACTAAGCTGCTATTCTCCATTTCTTTTAACTGTTCGCCCTCACATAACCTTTACTATCAATTTCCATCATAATATATTGTTGCACGAGGCATAAGCTGTAGCAGTTAAAGATTATGCTCAATGCAACAAATAGCAGAAGAATAAGAAATACAGTAGCTACTAGGCACACAAAGTGTCACGTTTTTATTTGGGAGCGGCAGAGGCCAAAAGTAGAGCAGATTAAACGTGAGGTTGGAGGAATCAGATGATTGGCTTGTAACAACTACATAAATTCATTAACTCGTTTAATTTTACGTAATTACCAAATGTTTTTTATTATTTTTTTTATGTGAATTAACACAAACTCAAGATTTTGATCTAATAAGGCATTCTTAAAACTGCAAAATCAACATATGAGCGAAACAATCAAATTGCAAACTTCAACAAAAATATAATTCCAGTTTATAAAATTATCATAAGGTCTATGTGCAAATAGCCAATTTATTTTCAATACTGCTTTGTCCTGGTCTGATCGCAGTGGCCTGATTTCTGTCTCATGAAATCTCTGGGCGAGAGACGAGGTACGGGCAACACAGAGACACACAGGAAAAATAACCATGCACACACACACACACACATACCTATTGACAATTTAGAGCAGTGTGTTTCAACCACTGCCCTGAATGTTTCCCTGCTTCAGTTCACCTGATTGCAATTGATGGCTGATTAACTAATTAGCCCAAAAATTAGGTTTCAAGATTAAAATGAGATTCCAGAGAATTTGTTACAATATAAAAATAAAACAATAAAATAAACAATTTTATGTAATTAGCATTCTTGTCAATTTCACTTGCTGAGTGAAAAAGTGTAGTTGTGCAGTGTGTTCTCACATAATCACCGCCAGCGTTCAGTTGATGGTATTTCTTTTTTCTGCTCAGTCTGCTTAGCACACACAGCTCTGGTCTTTGAGAATATGAAGCTGTTTGCTCTGGTTGCTGTGTGTATAAAAACAGGAACACTTTCTCTCAAATGCACACTTAACAGCAGTTATTATTTATGAACGTGAAATAAAAACAAACAAGCAATACTAGAGATGATAGCAGTTGTCGAATATGTTAAGACAAATGTTGAGAAACATCAAAAGCCATAGAATAGAGAGCGTGTATTCTACACAGTCTAAACACAATGAAGTCTGAAACCTTGTCTAAAACGTGTCCAACATGTAAGAAAATCATATTGTATTTAACTACAACGGTGCACACAAACGCTCAGTAAAAGCAATTTAGGAGAACTATGTTACAATAGGATGCACAGATTTGTAGATATACTCAAAGCATGTAATATCAGACATAAAATACACAAAAATGTGAATAATTCGGTGGAAGGTTTCATTGTTGATACAGTTCCCATTCCTGACCTGACCAGTAACAACTGGCCAGGTCAGATATTTGATGCAGTCTGTTCTGGTACAGCTGCCCCGTCCTCTGTAGCAGAAAAAATAAATAAATAAATTGTGGAACTGTAATTACATTGTTTCCTGGTTAGCAGGTGGCCGGGCAGCCGGACAGAAGCAGCTGCAGCCGGTACGAGCTGGACCTGGTTAGGAACCTGTCTACAATGGGAGCCAGTCCAAACTGGTTGCAGAACCAGTCTGTGCCGGGATCAAGGCCAGAGGTTCTTCTGTCAAACCTAAAGCGGGAGGGCTGCAAAGATGGATGGGCCTACAGTACGGAGTACTTCCAGTCCACTGTGGTCACGGAGGTATTATCACTCTCTGTTTGGAACAAGAAAGCAGCTAATGGTTATTTTAGTGTGGCAGTAACACACAGTAACACACACCTCAGCTGGTCCTTCATGTTCAGACTCAGTCATTCTGAACCGATTCTTACTGATAAATCACTGCAAGGTCGTGACCTTTCCCCACAACCACTGACTGCAATTTGAGCATAATATAATAATTTAAACACGCCTCACGGTTTAAAAAGAAAAAAAAAAAACTTTTGAATTTCTTTTTGTCTGAGCAGTACAATGTGTTTTCTGTACTTTTAGACAGTTTGTGCTTTTGAAACATCTGAAACCGACAGCTTGACACACAAAAGTTGGAGGTAGATAGAAAGATTGATGAAGCTCCACTAAGAAAACCTTCAGAGGAACAGGAACGATGAGAGCTATTTCTGAATGAATTGGTTAAGAAGAACAGAAGTGAAAGATTGAAACTAGTTGTTTTATTTTTTGTGTTGGGGGTTTAAGTTAAATGTTTGCTTTGTGTTTTCCTCCCAGTTTGACCTGGTGTGCAGCGAACAGTGGAAACAGCCTCTGACTTCTCTCGTCTACTTTCTGGGAGGACTTTCCGGATGTTTCGTCTCTGGACTAATCTCTGACCGGTGACTCGCCGTCTCTTCATTTAATGTTTGCAAAATGAAGTATCTCCCTGTCCCCAAAGGATAAATGATTTACTGAGCCGTTTAGTTATAGAATTGCCATGTTTTTTGATTGCATGTTACAGTCTTGTACAGAAGTATAGTGAATCTAATAATATCTAAATATAATCTAAGCTAATAATGGCGATTAAAT
The DNA here is from genome assembly GCA_903067095.1 of Girardinus metallicus. Taxonomy (NCBI): domain Eukaryota; kingdom Metazoa; phylum Chordata; class Actinopteri; order Cyprinodontiformes; family Poeciliidae; genus Girardinus; species Girardinus metallicus. The sequence goes on from CAEGAE010049094.1 coordinate 30,753, forward strand.
TTTGTTTTTTGTCAAACAGAGTCCTGTTCGTTATCATCAAACATCTGGTGATGACCTGCTTCCTTATCAGAGTCATTTTCTTAAATACCAAACTGTTTATAATTAGCATATAATTATAAGCAGTCTGAAAGTAATATAATTACTTTCAGACAGATTATTGCTAATGTTTGGCCTTCGTTATCATAGTGTGAACAGAAACATTTGATTAGCTGAGTAAAACCTTAGAAAGCAGAATAAAGAGTCTGTGCTTTGCACACATCTCAGAATTTTGAGCCTTTGTTGGTTAAATAATAATTATAAAATACACAACTGCACATCTGGTTTATCAGCAAAATTCACAATTTTAGGTGCTTGCAAAAAATTCATCATGACATAATAAGATTTTACCCAAATTCAACTCTATGTCAAAGGTTGAATCATTCAGATGATTAAAAGTAGCATTTTGTGTAGGATACTTGCGCTTTTTAAATTGCTCCTCTTTGATTTTCTTTAGCACAAACAGCCCTGTTATTTACATTTGAACACAATTAGCAGTTGAGGTTGAATGATGATGATCAGCATGTTTCCTTTTTACCATGATTGTGTCTGTTGTATTTACGCCTGAGCCCTTCTCTGTTCTGGCGCTGCAGGTTTGGCAGGAAGCCCGTCCTGTTCGGGTCCATCGCCGTCCTCAGCATCTTCAGCAGTGCTGTGGCTTTCGCTCCGTCCTGGCCTGTCTTCACTGTTCTCTTTTTTATGCTGGGCCTGGGTCAGATCGCCTGCTACATAGTCGTGTTTGTGCTGGGTATGTTGTGTTGTGAACCTTTACTCTCGCCATATCCTAATGCTGTGTTCATGGCCACTCAAATCAGAAAACCTCATTTGTTTGTTTAAAGGTGACTTGTTATGCTTCCTGGTCTAAAGGCTAAACAAAACATGTTCATTACTTTCATCTTAGAATGAGTTGTTTTAGGGCCTCTTGTCACTTTAAGTCTATGTGAGATGCTGCTGGCCACATCCCTAACTCAGAATTTACACCCACACTTGAAAATGACTGCAAACAGATGCACAATTGTACAGCTGTGCAAATTTGAAAAGCAAAAGTGGAGCCTCCTGCACAACCAGCAAGAATGCAGCAAGTGTTTTCTGGATGGTAAGTAAACAACAAAACACTCGTCCTTTCCACCAGCCATTGTTCGGCGCATGCCGTGGTAAAATCCAGCTGACCAAACTTGCTGGAGATCTACTTAGGTCGGTTAGGTGTAACGGTGCATTGCCCATTCGTTATGGCTCAACATCCAGGCGGTTTTTGAAACAGCAAATTTTTACAGACACCAAAAACCATTGACATGTTGCAAAAAATAGCTGGGTGTCTATTTTTAGAAGCAGTTGAGACCCAAAACAAAAACATGGAAAAAGTGATTTTACATGCTAAAAGGTTCCCTTTAAATGATCTCATTTAAGATTAAATCTGTGTTACTTTCTTTTATCCCGTTGTCATTTCTTAGCATAGATAATGTATCCTGAATGTTAAAAATGGTCAGAAGTTATAATTTATGCTAGAAACTAATATGAGACGCAATAAAATGTCAGTGTTTTCTCCACAGGTTCAGAAATCCTTGTGGGCTCCAGCAGAATCCTCTTCTCCAGCCTGGGCGAGCCTTTTGTCTACGCGTTCTCCATGATGCTGCTGCCAGGAACCGCATACCTGGTCAGGAGCTGGAGACACCTGTCGCTCATCATGGCTGTGCCTGGCTTGGCTTGCATCCCCCTCTGGTGGTAAGATGGTGTCACTACACCGTTGACATTTCGCAGTCCTCATCTTTAAGCCAAGACTTACAGGAAAGAGATACAATACCGTAGTGACCGATTGATAAGGAAGCATAATCTCCTCCAAGGAAGGTGAATTTGTATCACAGTGCAAAATAAACAGTGGTGTGACACAACTAAATCAAAAAGTGGTAAGTTCTCGCGAGGAACTGTAACACATTTGCTACTTTCAACTGTAGTTCTTGTACTTGCTGATAAACAAACATAGCGCAATATTGTCTCACTCAGCTGAAGAAGTGACATTTAGTATAGTTAAGGAGTGAGCTCACTCCATAATTTAGATACCGGTTTTAGTGTGCAAGGGCCTTCTTTTTGCCAGCTTTTGGGAACTGAGTCCCTGATATGCACGTCTAAATGTCAACCAGGCTGGTTCCAGAGTCTCCTCGCTGGCTGCTGTCTCGTGGCCGCTTGCAAGAGGCCGAGCTTCTGCTGAGGTCAGCAGCTCTGGAGAACCGAGTCGAGGCTCCTCCAGTCATTTTCCTCCCTCCCAAGGTAGGAACCACCAGCCATCCTTACACCCTTGTCCCTTAGTGGGGTTGGGAGGGGTGCTGGTGCTTATCTCCAGCCACATTCCGAGTGAGAGGCGGGGTACGCCCTGGACAGGTCACCAGTCTGTCGCATGGCAACACAGAGACAAACAGGACAAACAACCATACACACACACACTCACACCTAGGGACAATTTGGAGAGGCCAATCAACCTGACAGTCATGTTTTTGGACTGTGGGAGGAAGCCGGAGTACCCGGAGAGAACCCACGCATGCACAGGGAGAACATGCAAACTCCGTGCAGAAAGACCCTGGGCTGGGAATTGAACCCAGAATCTTCTTGCTGCAAGGCAACAGCTCTACCAACTGCGCCACTGTTGGTAGAGCTGTGCCTATAAGTAAGTATCCTCTGGTCTAATTTTTTTTCTGGTTTGGAAGAATAGGAGTCTAAAAAGTAGTTGCAAAGGTAGTTTTCTTGGTTTCCAAGTTCTAATCCCTGTTCTGGGTTGCTAAATAAGTTTAAGTAAGTATCCTCTGGACTTCTGGGTTGCTAGATAAGTATAAGTATCCTATAAGCTGGACTTTCTAAGTATGTTCTAAATTTGTAAATGTAATGAGTACTCCAAAGTTTCTAATTAATAATAAAAACTAAGTGTTGCTGTTCTGGAAGAATTTTTTCTGGATTCTAAGTTTGTTCTGATTCCTTTTCTGGGTTGCGATAATGCAGAGTGCAGAGTGATAAAGAGTCACTCTGCATCTAAATAGTGAGTACCCTACAGTTTCTAAAATACAAGCTAAAGAGTGACTAATAAACTAGAACATACAATGGAAAAATATGCATATATTTCTCTCACAAATGGTGTATCCTGTGCTGCTTGGCAAAATAAAACCACAAGCTTATAAACCTCTGATGCCTTCACAACATCAGAGACAAGAAAATTTGTCTCTGTTTGCCTGTTGAAGTAATTCGAATTAATTTGGTAAATGTAAATGTCCTTCACTTGAAAAGCACTTTTTCAAGTCCAGAGGACCCCAAAACACTTCACACTACATTCAGTCATTCTGTCATGCACACACCCATTCACACGCTGATGATGGCAAGCTACTGAATAGTAGCCACATCTGCCCTGGAACAGTCTGTCAAAGCTACTACAAGAGTAAAAGGGGCTGAAAATAAATACAAACCACACTATTCTGATTTTTATTAGTAAAGAAATTATGAAAACTATGCATCATTTTTGTCTTTTTGTCATTTTTGTTACATCGGTCCGTTACATATAAACCCAATAACAATAGATTGTAGTTGCAACATTCCAGGTATGAATACTCTTGCGAGGCACTGCAATCCTGGATTGTATTTTGTGTCCCTTTGACTTTATGTTTAGCTTTAAATATCCCAAAGTTTAAAGTATAAACCCCCACGAGCTGTGTGAGTGGTGTCAGAGCTGAAAATGGGCCAGAGTCCCGTCTAAAGTGGGGCGCAGTGGTTTATAAAAAGCTTGTCCACTTATGCAGGGAGTTTTATGGGCAAGACATTGATTGTGCAATTCAGATCTATTGTATTAGAACGGTTTACATATGTTAATAAAGCCCCTGCTGACTGGTAATAATAAAGAGCTCAACAGCCTGTAAGATTTCAGACTTTCAAATGAATTGTGGTTTTAAGTACTTCCATTAAATTAATACATGCTGAGAACTCAACATAAATATGTGTAATGCATTTTCTGATGACACATTTTTTAACAATGTCAACAGCATGAATATTCTACAGGTTACAGGAAGTAAAAGCCCCTTTTTCCTCATAAAAATCTGGATCAGCTGCTGGGATCAGGTGAAGCCCTTGTTGCAAACCGTGACGGCTGATTGGCTGAGGAAGTAGATCAGCCATTTCAGACGCCAACTAATAAAGGAAATCTTTCCCCCGAGGAGTCCCATGGCGCATGGCACCTGAGACAACTGAACGAGATTGGACTGAATAAGAAAAAGAGGGAGATGCGACAGAGAATGTTCCAGATAAATGATGGATTGATAAGTGTTTGGAAGAGTGATGAAATATTAAAGTCTGGTGTCAGAGCATGACGATTGTTCCCATCTGATGGCCTTTGATGTTGTAAGAATTGCAGGGGGAAAAAATCTGAATCAACAAATTGTGTTAAAACTTTAAATCAATGAGCTCTGTCTTGCTCTAACACTGGTCCCATTTGCTTTGCACAAGAATATTGATGTAGAGAGCATAGACACACCTTGCTCATTTAAATGAATGGCCTTAGTTTACCAAAGGCAAGCAGGGAGGGAGAGGAAGAGAGGAGAGAGGCAGAAACTGGGGCACTGTTAGCTGGCCTCTTTTTACCAACCACAAGGCACAAGGCGGAGAACGAAAAAGACAGATCCTTGAAGAGCCGGAACAACCATAGAGGACATCAGCGGTGTGGTGAAGGCGGCAAAAAATCTGGAGACAATGTCCGATGTCAAGAACTGAAAATAAAGAGGAGCAGGAGCAAATTCCACGACAGTCGGTCGAATCACTCGCCCAGCTGACACAAACCGGTGACAAGCACGGACGCGCACACCCACGGCTCGGCGCGCACCAACTTGAAGCTGCAACATGTTTGAGGAGCAGGTGACAAAGGTCAAGATCACATCTGTGGTGATCGTCGTCGGCATGTCTGCAATGCTGGCGGCAGTGGTGACAGATCACTGGGCCGTCCTGAGTCCCAGGGTGGAGAAGCTCAACGCCACATGTGAGGCGGCCCACTTTGGCCTCTGGAGGCTTTGCAAGAAGACCATCTTCATGATGACGGAAGACCCTCAGGGCAAAGGATGTGGCCCAATCAGCTTACCTGGAGGTAAGGGGCATCCTAATTTTTAATCAGCAAAGTAAAACCTGATCAGTGATTATCTTTTGGTTAAGGTTCATGTCAACAAGCTGAGTTCAGACATAAGGTCTGTGGTGTTACTAAGATGGTACAATCTACTGTCACTGTTATTTAAAATAGTGACTATTAATAAACCCTAAACAATTATCTCAGAAGACAGTAAAGAGTTATTTGAGCAATAATCTATGAGCTTCCACATTCAGCATTGTTATAAGCCCTCTTGTCTTCTGTCGATCTGTTCCTTCTTCTGTTGTCTTCCTCTCTTGTGCCAGCACATATGTGGCCATGTGTGCAGACATTCACAAGAACATAAACATGGATGGGTATTTCAACCAAACACTTCACAATTCACCATGCTCAGAAACCCTGTGAACTGTGTTTGTCTTCCATAAAGGAAGTCACTGAACTGCTGATTAGGTACAACGAGTATATCTTCAATGTGTTATGGTGAAAGAAAGCAAAAATCTTTTCTGTTTGACATAAAACTATATCGGTTGTTGAATCATTTATCATGGCATAGTCTGACTCTCTTTGGGCTGTAAGATCTCAACTCCCTTATCTTGACAGATAATATTTTGACAGATTCTTTAGAGATTTGATCAAATCAGATGTGAATCTTTCAAGAAAGTAGCATTTATTACTTTTGTGGTTAAAACACAGATGGAAAATGTTAAGATGTTTCTGTCAAATATAAAGTCAACTGTTTTGCACAATTGGATGGTATTCCAAGCTGTAAGTTGTAAAAAAAAAAAAGTCAAAACATTGCAGCTTGTATCTTTAAAGGTTTTAAATTACCTACATAGCTTTCTTTGTGCAGAGCAAGCCCATGGGTAAAACCATATCTCCTGGCCCCTGGCTGTGCATGCGTGCCTTGCAGCCTAACTGAGAGATTTCACTCTGACTCTGTCATTGACTTTGCCTCTGGCTCCTCCAGCACCTCAGGATCAGTACAGGCCTTAATGAAGTGTGGCTTTCCGCCCCAGCTCATGAGTTAGAATACACCTGGGAGACTCGGGAAGAATGAAAGAAATTGAGAGTAGAGAGCAGGAGGGTGTACGTGGGCAGGGATACCTCTGTTGAGAGCGAGACACCGAGCACTTTTGGAATGAACAAAAGAGAGAGAGAAAGGTGGTGGTGGGGGGTGTGGAAGGGTCTTCGAGTGAAATGAGATGGTGTTGTACTTTTTTTTTTCAAAGAACATGTTGAGAGATCAGATAATAGTGTACCCCAGACTCTTTTATCTTTTTTTCTGGACAAGCCTGTCACCTGTTGGATGTAAGACACAGAAATTGTAACTGACAGACTCATAAGTCCAGTTTGACATATTAATCAGCCCCCCTAAGATATCACTATAAAGCAGCCTCCAGATGTATTCAACCACCTGGTAAAAATGTGTAAAAAGCTTAAAATAAATTCAGCCTTGGGGTTTCTCTTTCAACATGTAATGGTTTTGAAGAATACAGAAAGGGGGTTGTTGACCAATATCTGTTTTCACAATCTCTCTAGATTGTCCTAAGTCCTTTCCTGTACACTGTTCTCATCAGCTTACCCTCCAGAGTTTCAGTGGGATTCAGGTAATGGTGGCTATGATGATCATGAAAGACAGATTTTGTGTCCAGTGAATAATTTCTGAATTTAGGTGACCATATATTCAGGATTATTGTACTGCTTAATGACTCAAATATGACATGTTTGCCATGCGATAATGTTATGGTATTACTCTGGGAGTGTTTGCTCTCAGAAAGTTCTCAGTTCTTTGAAAGAGAAACAACCTCACATCACCGGAGATCTTGCACCATACATTACAGTGGAAATATGGTGCATGTCCACATATTCATAATTTGTTTATTGCCAAGCTCATCTGGAGTGTTTGATCAAATTAACTCACAGTAAAGACTAAAACGTAAAAATACATTTTAAAATTTACCAATAGTCAATTTAAAGACATTAAAACAGAAGTGGTGTGCTGTCTTTTTTGTATGTTGGTTAAAAGCCTTGCAGCAGCACTTTGAATTGACTGAGAAGGTCAAGATCTGTCTTATTCAAACAGATGAAAGGACGGTTACAGCAGTCAAGACGAGATGAAATAAAAGCATGAGTAATCATGTGTAATTCAGCTTTTGATACCAAAGTTTGAGATAAGAAATGTTTCTCAGCTAAAAAAAAGAAAGAGTAAAAAGAGTTTCACATTCATCCTTGAGAATGTCACTTTAATATCATGGCAAAAAATATATTGATAAAAAGTCCATATGCAGTCCTAAAGTCCAGATTTTGGAGATGAAACTGACCAATCACAAGACATGCTATGCATTGTTCTATTGTTTGAAGCAGTATTTCCTCATAGTTATGCTTCACTTGAAAAACAGAAACACATCAAAACATATAACTTTTTTAAAATGGATGAATAATTGTTCAACCTGATGTTGCTGCTTCTTGTTTTCTTTTCTTTGAAACATGGTAACAGTATAAAAGTAGAATCTCCACTACTTCTGTGAGATTCAAACAACCTGAAATAGGCAGAAGCAATTAGACAGAAGCATCTTAACAAACTGAAATATCATGCTCTCTGGTTTTGTTTGTAGTTTATTTCTGGTTCTCAATTTTAGCTTTCCATTTTTCATAATTGTCCTGATTATTTCCACTGTTACCGTTGGGTAAGTAGTCTGTGTGCTCTGTTCACAATTTATCAGGTTGTTTATGCTGGTTTGGTCATGCGCAGTTAGTTCCAATATGACTCCAGTGCGCTGCACCACAAATGCAGGGCTTTAAAGAAGGGAGAGTTTTTAAAAGAACAGCATAACTCTGAACAATTCTCTACCTGCATTTGTATCATTGAAGTTGTAGCAGAATAAATATATTTCTCATTGGGATTTAGATGAGTAAGAATGGCTTCTTGTCTTTCTGTCTCTGAGTAATTTTGAGAATTTGTTTTTGATTCAAGGTTAAATGTTTTGCTTAAGGCTTTTCTACTTAATGTTTATACTTCTTTGTGGGGCAGGTTCCAGTCAGTCACTGTGCTGTTACTTTGTTTCACTAAATCACCATGCAGCACTGTCACAATTTCCCCGTTGTAAGGGAATCCTTTGAAGTAGTAAGTTTTTACTTTAAGAAACTTTCAAGATTTTCTGAAGCTATTTTGTATTCCCTTCAATTTCCACTGCATATTAAAGGTGAATACAGATTAGGTGTGTTGAAATGTTTTCACCAGGAAGGTAGTACTTTTGATTTTGCCCTGAACTGTAACCATTTTGGATTGTAAATCAGTAAACTAGAGTCTTCATCCATAGTTAAACTCCTCTTCTTCTATCAACTTCTCACAGTCTTCCGCTTGCAATCGCCTGAGGTGAAAAATGGAAAAAATCCACTGTCAAAGTAATATTTTGAAAGAGAGTCCTGTATTTAGTTTCATTTTAATCTGCTTGAGCTGAGCTTTTTACCTTCAGTAAGTATCAAGCCGTTTTCTTTTATTTAATGTTGTTAGAGGGTCCATTTTGCCATCTAGTTCAATATGCTACAGTCTACTTATGGGAATCAGTCGACAATCCATATTTTCCCATGAGAAAATATGTGGCCTCCCTTATACTTGTTTAACCTTTTATTCCACTTTCCTTCATCTCAAACATCCTTTGAGTGTCGCTTAAAAGCTGCTCAGTTTTTGTTGCATATTTTAGAGAGATTGAGTAGGAAGAAAAAAATAAATGAACAAAGTGCTCACTTGCCCAAGTGGAAACGCTGAAGGCACGCTGGTTAAAAAGTGAATCACACTGATGGGCAAATGCTGGTAAAAACCTGCGCTATCACAAAAACTGCAGGTTCAGTTCTTATTGGTTACAACCAATATATTGGATTATGTAAGAAAAACTTTAAGGCAATACAATTTGCTTTGTTCTCTTGTATTTCTTAGACTGAAATAACTTTAATGGAATTTATATTTAAAAGGTGTAAAGCCAGTTACTTAGTTATCTGCTTCTCAGTTTACTGTGCCGACTGCATGCAAAGCACAGTGTTGTCCTGGACCAATATGTGTTCTGAGAGATTACATCCTTCATGAATCAGGAACCCAAACACACACGCAACAGTGATTGGACTTAATAATGCAAATGAACATTTTCCTAAAAGACAAGGAGGTTGGTTGCGAAGAGGACAGCACACAAACACTCATTTCTATCTACTCTGCTGTTGATAAGCGGTTGTGTAACAAGAGCAACTAAACTGTGAACCCAAACGGCTTTCAAAATTAGCTTCCCAGAAATGACGCATGACAGCTGGAGTGTTGTAAAAATCAAACAAACCCTTTATGGAGCACATCGCGCAGCACGGCTGGGAAATAAAGAGCACAAATGGACCTTTTGGGTGCATGTGCATGTTCACATGCATACATGCTCAAAGACGCAACAGAGGCAGCTTTATTATCAAATATGTTCCAAAGCTTCAAGGTGGACATGCATTATGCTTTCCAGTCCTTCAGTGGAAAGAAAGTATCCCCAGAGCGCATCTTTACATAAAACATCTTCCACTTCCTGCTTTTCATTTTCAGAGGCCAAGCACTTTGATGATATCCAGAATTTATATTCAAAAGCACAAATATCCCTTAGAGCCTTTTCACCTTCTCTGAGCTCAATTATTTCCCTCTCTCGTGTGTCGGCTTCCTGCTTTGAGTGGAAAGCCAAACAAGGCAGCAGTAAAGGCGTTGGCTTCCGCCTATCACAACACGGAGCACTTACAGATACAAAATTTGAATAACACTCTTAAAATGTAAATGACCCAGAATATACAGAACAAAATGTGCTCATGATGATGACAATGAAACCTTTGACTGTCGTCATGAAAGGTCAGCATGCTCAGGCAGCTGGGATTCTGTTGCATTGTTGTGTCCCGGTTATCAGAGCTCCTGGTGGAATAGTTGTTCAAATATCACAGTGCATGCTTTTCTCACTGACCCTGAACTAGTTGGTCATTCTGTGAAAGAACCTCAAAGCAAACTGTGAGCAAAAGCCTTCGAAATAAAGACTTACAAAATACTCATATGGTTGACTGAATTTAAAACAAAAACAGAAAAAATGTGAGTATGGAGTTGGTAAATCAGAGGCGCCACATCAAAGAGAGAAGATGACAGTTAAAATGGAAAGAGGTGAAACTAAAATGACAGGCGACTCTTCACTCTAATCATCCTCCCCCTGGAACTAAATCTCCCCATTAGCAAGACTGCAAGGTCGATGATACGCACACAGACGTTCTCCTTCTAGGTAAATGTTTACTGTTTGGAGCAGCAAATGTGCCTTTTCCACATTTTTTTTTTTTTTTTTTTTTTTTACCAGATAGTCAGTCAACAGGAGGAAAAAGAAACAAGAATAATCAAACTAATGAAAACCGATCTAACTGTGGCACCATGCAAAAGTATTTATACACCTTAAAATTTTTACTTTTTCTCACATTGAAACAAAAAGAATCATAATACAATATGTTAAAATTTTGAGTGATAGGCTTACAGGAAGTAGAACAAAATTGTGAAGTGGCAAAAAACATAAGACAGTTTGCTTCTAATTTTTCAAATAAAATCTGCAAGGGTGACGTAGGTTTACTTTTACCTTTACCGCAATTTTTGTGTGTCAGTGTAAGATGCAATAGCTACTTCTGCTTTCAATTAGTTTAATTTAATTTTATTTAATTTATGTTTATTTGATAGGGACAGAGACAAATAGACAAACTGAACAGAACAGCAGTCCCATGTTTGCATCAAAAATAACCAAAGCAAAATCAACACTCAAGTTTTTAAATAAGTAAAAATGAATTTTAGCACTACGATTATATTGATTAAGATCTAATTGTGAATAACTCCTTAATATATTTTGAGTGATAATAACCTATATGTGATAAATCACCTGGTTAGGATTGATGCTACCACAACAATAAGGCCACAAACTTTAGAATTTTAAACCCGATTTTGACTTAAATTTAAAGCATATTTCTGTAGCTGCAGACAGAAATTTGACTTTATTTCCACCTGCTTTCCCAGTCTTTATCAATCTTGATGGAAAAAAAAACATCTTCATTGCTTAAGGCTCCTCTGAACTATTATTCTTATCCTTGTGTATTAGGCAGAAAACTGTTTTCATAAAGACTGGAGAAAACAATATAGCTCAACCCGAACACATATTAGCAGAGATTAGCTTGGCCCCACAGGTGCAGGCAGCAAATGAGAAAAGACAAATGAAAATAATATATTTCCACATCTCAGCTGCACTGTGACCCTGTCTCCACTTTTCTGGAGTTCCTGCGTGGCCACACGTACATTTTTCCATGCACAAGCACAGGCATGTGCATTCAAAGCTCTCTTCATATATGTCTTTACATGTGTAAACAGCTAGAACTAGCCGAGACCTGCAGCAGCCTGTTGCTAGGTTACCCCTTTTAGTGGTTCCTTCTCATCCTGGTTAACAAACAGCTCCTCTGTTGCCTTGTGGACACACATACACTCTGCACAGACACCAACACACAAACACTTTGAGTCCCTATCTGGGTAGAGAAGGGACCTGCCTGTTTTATGGGTTTAATCTCAGCAAGAAAGGATAGCAAGTGTAGAACAGAAGGAACACTTGCTTGGCCTTTAGGTCGTTGTCAACCTTTCGTTTCCTCCCAGATGCCTTTAAAAGATGGCTCATAGATGGAGGAGTAGAAAATAACTGCTCTTCCCCAGAAACATTTCTTCACAGCTGTGGGAAATATCAAACTATCGTGGAGCAAAATACTGATGGCTCAGCAAGTAAAATGCAACAGATTCACACTTGTACTTCATAAAGAAATGTGTCCGTAGCGAATTTGAATCCAAGTAGCATGGATGACAGAAAATATTAGCTTTTCTTTAAAAAACATTGATTACAAGTTATAGAAATGCTGCTGAGATTTGGAAGGGATGTCAAACACACAGTGGTCAGGCAGTCAAACAAGATCTACATTAGTTGCATAAACTATTATTATTTATGCAACTAAATAATAATAGTAGAAATTTGAATGATATGATATGGGATTTTAAGCCAAAAGTGTTGCTTTCTAAAAAGACTAATGTAAATGTGTCTTTGTTATGAATATTGACTAAAGACTTTGCTATTTAATTATGTCTTCACAATTACAACAAAGCTATGTTTTGATGTAGTATGCTGTGGTTGGAAAATACTTTAAAATTTACACAGGAAGGAAAGAAGGAAGGAAAGAAAGAAGGAAAGAAGAAAGGAAGGAATGAAGGAACAAAGAAGAAAGGAAAAATATGCTGTCAGTTACATTGAAAAAATTCTCATCCTCACTTGAGCATATTGGTCACTAGCTGAATTCCTAGAAGTCGGTTTTCTCTACAGGTTTTCATCTGATGTTTTCAAAAGCGAATATCTTGTGGATAAATCCACTAACTGGCCGTTGCGTTGAGAAAGTCACCTTTAAAACAGAAGTCTTAATCTCCTACAATTATCCAGATTTGGTTGAATAAAACTTTTAACTCAACATTTTCTTTATAAAAACCCAAACAGCATTTCGGGCAGTGTTCACTGAGAAACACCAGTTAAGATTTTTTAGGTAAAATAGATAATGTTGCACTCTCAGTGTTTTAACTTGGCAAAAGTATTCACCCCTTAAGCTTCTGTGTCTTAATAATTTCAGTGTAATTTTATACTTATGTATGAGGTTCACTGAAAGTTTATAACACAGAACAATGGCTGGTAATGCAAAGGGATACAATGTTTTTTCTGCCTTTACTCCCTCATATCTCTTTCTGTCTGTTCCCCCCTCCTCACTGTTTGTTATTCTTCAGCAAAAAACTGCTCCTACTTCAAACACTTCACATCTGGAGAAGAAGCTGAGGTTTTTGAAGTGAAAACCCAAAAAGGTGGGTGGATCTTCACTAACTCAGACAGTAAGTTACCACAGCACCACACTGTCTATGTTTCAAAATCAACAGATACATCTAATAATATAAGAGACAAAAAGAGAAGACAGTCAAGGTAGGGAGACATTGAACATATGATCATGCGTTCCCTTAATGAGACAAGTGTTTGAACATGACAACAAATCTTTATGCCACTTTTAGGGCTGCAAGAAAAACAAGAGGGCAATTTGGAGCAAGTTACTTTTTACACACTTGCAATGGCAAACTTGTTTAAATGCAATTCTTCCTTATTTATTGTGTTTTATCTTATCGCATTTGAATGGAAGAAACAGCAACATCCTGACAAATGTTTTCAATTAAAGACCACACTTGTAAACATACCTTCATCAATTTTTATTATATAATTAGGCTTGTATAGCAGAAATGTTCTTATTTTTAGCTATGGTATAAATGAATAAGAATAATATGTTAATAATGCAAAAACTAATTTGCTTCTAATGGCACAACAAATGAAGTTTTATTTCTTTCTACTGAAGCAAAACAAAAAAAAAGAAATCCAATAAAAATAAGAAATGTAAATAAAAATATAAAACCAACATAGACCAAAAAAATCTGACGTGTTGTTATGTGCACATGAATTTGCAAAGAAATACTCTAAGGAATGAGAGCTTGGTGCTGTATTTGTAATCCAAAAAGCATGAAATAATAATATCCAACAGCAACAAAACTCTGAGCAAGAGTTAATCATCAAATTTACATTTATATATAAAAAACATCAATGTAAAAATTTTTAAAAGTACACCTCACAAAAGTGAGTGTGAAATCTCAGATGGTAACTTTTGTACATGGGGAACGTGGCTTTGCCACATTTCAATTATTTAATGTATGAAACATATAGATTCAATTTAAATTGGATCTGCACAGGTAAAAATGTGAATGTTGTTTTAATGTTTCCTAAACAAAGTTAAGAAAGAAAGATCAGAAATTCTGCACACAAAAAAATTTCTTAGAATATGCTGAAGAGCCTAAATGTGAGGACATTTGCCACCAGATATGTTTGAACGATTGGGACTGTGCGGTGAAATAGGATCATTTCTATCTCAGCTGGAGTGTTACAGAGAAGCAAAAAGCAGATTATCCTTATCTGAGAAAAAAAGAAAGAGAGAAAGTGGGAAGAGAGAGACATGTCCTAATCATCTTGTTAAATGCCTGCAGCATCTTGTCTGTCATGCAAATGGTGTTATTACCGGTTTGGATTAATGTATGTTGTTGTTTTTTTTTAAAGTGGGGCTAATTTAAAGGCTAATTATCCGGTTCATAACTCAGCTCAGTGCTACATTGAAACAGTTATTTTCTTACACAGTCTGTTTTTAATCGCCACAGTGATCCTATCGTCTCATCCAGTTTTCTTCAACCTTTTTGTCTTTGGTAGATTTTTTTTATGTTTCCTTGTTGTCTTTGCATCCATCCTCCTCTGGTTTCTTAATCTTGTTTGTTTCCTTTCCCTCCTAAGAGTACAATATCTCAGCTGCAGCCATCGCTATCTTCAGTCTGTTCTTCATGATTCTGGGCACTCTGTGTGTGATCTTTTCTTTCGGAAAAGGGCGAGACTACCTGCTCCGACCTGCCGGGATGTTCTTTGCCTTCGCGGGTCAGTTATGATCGTGTTATTTTTCATCATATTTAAAAGTTTGAAATATTTATGATTTGTTGTTACAGTCCTGATTTTTATAGACCTTTTTTTTTAAAGCTAATGCATCTTTTTGTTGGATGAATTGAAGAAATGGAGATCTTTCCTGTTTTGGCATACAGGCCTTTGCATTATCATCTCCGTTGAGGTGATGCGCCAGTCTGTCAAGCGAATGATCGCTAGTGATGAGACCATCTGGATTGAATACTATTACTCCTGGTCCTTTACCTGTGCCTGCGCCTCCTTCACCCTCCTCATCCTCAGTGGAGCTGCCCTTCTTCTTATCTCAATGCCCCACATGCCTCGTAACCCCTGGGAAAACTGCATGGACGCTGAGCCAGACACCTTGGATTAGCCATGGATGATTTTGCAGGAATCAATTGTAAACAGAGATTAAAAAATGATGGTTGTGTATCGTTTAACCCTTTAATTATGTATAGCTCAAGTAAAAGACATTAAGTTTGCTTAAAATGAGAATTAACTTTTTTATCTCGTCTTCATTTCTCTTTTTCAAACATTCCAAAATTTTATCTCCACGGATTTTGAATTTAAATTCAGAGTTTTGCATCATCAGTATTTATAGATTACCATTTTGACAGTGCTTTGCAAAAGTCTTCTTACCCACTGATCTGTCTGATATCTTGTTGTTTAAAATTCACAAATTTTGTGTATTTTTGGGGGATTCTGTGCAATAACACCAACACAATGTAGCCGTTCTTTGAACTGTTAGATTTTGGCTATCATTTAAAATATACTGCAAATCACCCTGAACTCATCATGTCCAGCATGAACCATGGTGGTGCCAGCATCATGCTGTGGGGATGCAAGAACAAAAAGCTCCTCAGGCTGAAAGATGAATGGAGTTAAATTCAGAACCATTCTGGAAGAAAACTTGCTAGGAGCTTCAAAACATTGAAATAGGTTGACAGTCCAGTTCTTCCAGTAGAACAATGACCCTTAATATTGAAGCATATGTATATGTGTGAAGGCTCGTGACCTAAATTTAGTTGTCGTTGGAAAAGCCTCCTATTTTGGCTTGCTATACCAAGCTGACTATGGTTAAAATTACTGAAGTTATTTTGTGTCAGTCATTTTCATAAAATCCCCCCAGAACACTTAGTGTGTGGATGTAATGTGAGTTAATGCGAAAACGATCATAGGGTGTGAGTACTTTTGTAAGGCACTGTATTTTAAACATAGGCATTTTTACCAAACTATTCTAAAGTTATACCTTTAAGTTTCAGTTATGGCTGTAAAATGCTATAGCTATGTCGTGTAGTACAGGAAAATTAAATTGTCTTGTTCGTCCTTCAACTGTACTGTCACCATTAGATAAAGACCTCATTTAGACAAACTCCTTTTATCCAGTTGTTTCACGTGTTGTTAGTCACTTGTGCCTAATGTGTTTCCATGAGTCGGTGTCGCCCAGCAGACATTCAGCTAATGCAGGTGCAATGAAATTAAAGACCCGTAAAGGATGCCATTTCACAGGGGAAAAAAATCCATTTTACCACTGTAATCAGAACAAACCTCTTATCATAGTTATCACAGTGTGACGTCATCACATGGACTATGAAAAACAAAACAATTAAAGCACATTGTGCATGTCTTTTCTGCATGTAGCAGATCTAATAAATCTATTTTAATCTACTTTAACAAATAGTTTTATTAGAGTTAAAATAGATCTCTAAGTGTTAATGTTATCTAGTAAGAATAAGAGTGGCTACAACTGAGTCGTGATGTAAAACAAAAACATGTTTTTTATCTGACGTTTCATGACAGCAGGCCTAAAATAATATTATTCATGTATAATTTGTATTAACATTTTTACACAATATTAATATTTGTCTTTTTCACAAGAATCAATTAAAATATTTAAAACCCCCAAACATTTGTATTTTCACTTGAGGTTTTGTCTCTTCTGTCACTTTAACTTCTGAGTTCGATCAGAAATTATTATGAGAGCATAAATAATTATGGAGTGATAACAAACTCAAAAACCAGCACAGAATTTATTTTTTATTTTATTTAAATATTTTCTTGGCATTTCAGGTAAACCATATAGAGAAGCAGCAAGTGAAATTTCTTTATGTAACTCTTCCTGCAGATAGGACTCACAAAGCACTTCACAAGTTACCTATTACTACAAAACATATACAGTAATCAGAAAAATGCAGAGGAATTAGTTGGAATTTAGAAATGTCAAAGTACAAAAATGCGCCTTAAGCTTCCAGTGGTTGAAGACATTGTGGAAGAACATTGCACCATTTCAGCGCCACAGATTCAAAGAATCTTTACATTTTGTACAATGGACAATCAGACCTACCAGGACATGCGAGTGAAGGAAATTGGACTGGCATGAAGGAGCCAGACGTGGGTAAAGACAACTGATAGACGGACGCACACTTGCTCCCAGTCAGTTTCAAGCATCCAGTATAAAGCTGTCATGTTAAGGCACCAGGTGGCCAGCTAGTGGTGGTGGTTTCAGATGAAACATCATCATCCCACTGAGTATGATGCAGTCTTTCAAAACGAGATGCACTTGAAATGTTTTCCCTATCTTTATCGAGGCTTTTGTACCATTGCACAATGCAATTAGAAACACTTCAATTCAGTTACTTAATAATCTGAAAGAGAGACATTTTTTTCCAAATGCTCCACAAAATTTGAGTACAGCAAGTCAAGGCCTCTTTGGGAGCTGATATGATGTGACAGATGAATATAGGCTCTTAAATAATTCATTACACCTTTACTGTAGTTCAATGACTCCTGCACACTTGCTTATGCTTCCTATGGTACACTTTTAAATCCTGGAACTTTGCCAGTATTTTGTTTTAAGACAATTGCTGAAATATTACACCTGCTTGCATAGCATCAAAAAAAAAAAAAAAAAATCAGGTTTGTGCGTTTTTAAAGCTCAATTTTTTTTGCTTCGGCAGTGTCAAGTTAACACCTGGAAGGTGTCAGAACTGTGATTTCTGCACCTTGCTTCACTGCATATGTTTTACAGTTTGTTTTTTTAGTTTTTTTTTTTCCACAGTGAAAAAAAGTTGTATTGGGTATTATTTCACTGAGTTTGTTTTAGTGAGGTTTATGGTGCCAAAGGTGCAACATTAACATAAAAAAAGCATATTTGAAGGTTTGCACTTCTCATGGCTTTGATAGTGGAGGAATTACAGGTGTTGTACAACAGCACGGAGAGTTGGCTCGAATCCCAAACTTATATTATTGGACTGAAACCTGGTTCACCATGGAGGCCACAGGATTACAGTAAACTCATCGTCATGTTCAAGAAACCAATTTGAGAAGATTTGAGCTTTGTTACATGCTGCATTATCATTCTTAAAGTAGCCACCCGAAGATAGGAGCGCTGTAATCATAACTGGATTGGCATGGCAACAATATAAAGATACACTGTGGTATTTACATGATCACACCATTATAGTCCTTCCACTAGCCTGAACCACTGATACAAGGCAGGATGGATACATGCTTTCATGTCTCTCATTGTCCAAATTTAGTAAGCCTTTGTTCATTTTAGCCTCAGTTATCTTTTTTTTTTTTTTTAGCTGCTAGAAGAGGCACAGAGTCAGGTTTCTGCTGCTACAGTCCGTAGATTTTGGCACCATGTCTAGATGCCAAAATGTACTGAAATTGTTGCAACGCATGTGACTGACTTGTGCAAACAGGCAGATGAGCAGATGTAACAAATAAAATGTCCAGTAAATATATTTGTGTCAAATGCTCTACATGTGAAAGTTCTGTAAATTAATAAAAACAAGATGGGCAGTTTTTTCCACAAATGGCTGAACAGATATATTTTTATATGTTTAGTATGTACTATGTATAAAGTTATTTGTCCCTTACCTTTAAGTGTTGACTGTTTGACTTGCTTATGAATTCATTTCAAGTGTCACGGGATAAATGCAAAATCAGCTTTTTTTGGCCAAGGAGCCTTAGAGATCCTGCATCCTAAAGAAACTAAAACCGAGATTAACCAGTTACTGTATGAAGTAGAACCAGCAGTATGCATGCATAAAGGGAAACATTTAACATGGATTTAGAAAACTGAGGAGGGTTTTGTCAGGAAGGAGTTAGCTTCAGGTTTTACAGGAGTGGTAACATCAAAATGTAAATGTATTCACTAATGTGTTGTTTTGTAACCAGCCTCCTCACCAGTTTGTCAGAACTATTATCTGTCTTCCTGTGAATTTGCATTACCTCCCTTGACCTGTTTGACAGAGTGTTTCTTTTCCTGCTTTTGGCATTATTAAAAAAAATGTATTAAACATTAATATGCAAGCAAAACAATAATTACTGGAGAGACTTTACTAAATGTTTTCATATTATCAGTATGTTGTAAACAGAACATCAACATTGTGTGCAGCTAACTTTTTGCCTTTTAACCTCTTTTTTTCCCTGCTTTTCAACAGCACCATAGATAAAGCTTAATGTCATAAAACATGTGCTAGTTCCCTTTTCCATTACTATAACTTATTAAAGTTGAGAGTAAGTCATTGGCCCATGGGCAGGATGCGCCTTAGTCAGGTTGCCAGTCATTCATGGAAACATACAATCATGAATTCACACATTGTGACATAAGGGTAATTCAGGGAGCCCAGTTCTCATAATATCCATGTTTCTGGTGCATAGGAGGAAGTTGGAGTATCCATGTATGCATTGGTAGAACATCAGAAAAGCTCCTGGCCAAGATCTGAATCCAGGTCCCTATTTGTTGCAAACCATGACATCAGCACCTGGTGCTGCTCTACACTGGATATAGGATTGGACGTCCTTCTGGAATATAGTTGACAGGACACCAAATTATAGTTTTAGGTTTTTATAAGTTTTCTATGAGTTTTTAAGGTCAGTAAAGAGGACAAGAACAAATACAGCTGGTACTGTTGGTAAAGATTTTGCTGTGCACATTTTCACTCCAGAGACTGGATATTGAATTCCGTTGCAATTCAGGAAAAAAAAAAAAAAACATGTACTTGTGTACATGTACTTGTCAAACAAAAAAAATTCATCTATTTGTAGATGTGTCTTGTTGAGATCTCTATGTTGGTTACCCAAAAACCCCAAGAAAATGTTGCTAAAATGTAGACAGTTTCGAGGGTTATGAATACTTTACACATATTCATAAAGGTTTGAAATGTTAGGCATAGAGCTGTAGAGCTTCAACCATTACTTAATTTAAAATTACTTACTAAGTGACTTATTAAAGTTACTGTATTAAGATAAAGGAGGGTGTAGATCACATAAATGTTGTGATTAACATTTATATATGTTAATGTAGGGAATCTACATTAAAGAATAACGGCAACAAAATATACATGCAGTAAAGCAAATATTACAAGAACAGTACAATTTCTTAAAATGGATTCAAATTTAATGATAGGTACAAGGATAAAATAATTCCTTTTGGTTTGTTTACCTTTCTACCATTTTGCTGATGAAGGATGTCTGCAGGAGTCATCCTGGTTCCTTGAGTCACTGCGAGGAAGAAAAAGCTGTCGGTCCCTTTCCCGACCTCTGACTGAGCTCTGTCAAAGCTGCCACTATTCCCTATGCAGCACAATACAGTACAAGCATTTTACATTCTGCTTTGTCCTCAGGAGGTTGGATGAGCTGGCAGAAAGGTTTAAAATCACAGGGCGAGATTTCTTTCAAGTTGTCTAGACAGGAAAGATACAAAAAAAGAAAAGGAAACTGAAACTGAAAAGACTGAGCAGAGGGACGGACAGCGAACAAGGGATTGGGAGAAAAAGTATAACTGAACATGAGGTATAAGCTGTCAAATATCAGTTAGAAAAAAGGGAACCAGTGACCTAACTATTATGAAAAAAGTTTTACAAGATAAGGCTTGATCTACAAGAGTGATTATCTTATTAATGTACATAAGCAAGGAATGAGATTTCGTCATATTCCTCAAAAGTTTCTCTAAATGTTTTTCAGAATGAAAGATAAAAACACGTTAGCTCAAGATTAACATTGAACTAGAAAGAAAATTTATTATCAATCAAACATACATACGAATGATTTATTAAGCAAGACTCAGAACGAACAAATCTGCTTTACTAATTCTACTTCAAGGCAGACATTTTATGATGATGCCACAAGTATAAAATATTATCTGCATTGATCCGAGAGCATCTCGCTGATTCAGAAGGGGTTTTATCATTTTGTTTTCTTTTCTACGTCAATTCAAGAGAGGAAACGAAGAAGGGCAGTGAATTCAAAATTTCTGAAGCTGTCAGCTTTCAGAACCAAAACTGCACCAAAGCTGAATGGCATAGATTGCAAGCTTTCTCAGCTTGCAATCTATGCCAATCTTTATAAAACAAACAAACAAAAAAAAAACATGTTACATCAATATAAATGTGAAAAAGTGAAGAAATATGGTGTCTTTGAAGTATGGTGGCTGCTTTTAATTATTTCCCACTGTGAAAAGTGCATCTCTGCTGGAGATCAATGGGGTGGAGTCCACAGTGTTCTACTGGGTCAAGAGGAGGGTTACTTTTCATTAAAGTCACAGTCCCTGCTTAATTTTTCTTTAATAATAGATGATCGTCTGACCATCTGTAGGTGCAATACTCCATGAGTGATCCTAATGGGTCAAATAGAGTTGGAATAACCAAACAGCAGATGATTTTTAAGTTTCATCTTCACCTTAAATAATCCGACATCCACAGGTAAGTAAACAGTTATACAATAGTTCAATAGGACTATTTCTACGCACAGTCAGGCCAATGCTTCTCTTACAGAACCGCCTAAACTTCTGCTAATGTAGTTCTTACACTCTCGTCTCTCAGCTAAGTTGTCAAGAAAATTTTAGCTCAGACAGATTTTTTTTTTTTTTCAGCCAGAAAGCCACTCTAAAGCTTAAAGATTGTTTATCTTGGCACACATTGTTGGATTTGCAGTTAGCTTAAACATAAAGAGAAACTTTCTTAGAGAAGTGGTGCTAAGCACGCATTCGAGGCGGATGGGGGAAAGTTGGGATCTTACACAGAAATAGCCAAATTAAGCATAAGATACAAACAATATTTATCACAGTCAAGTCCAAAAGGGTGAAAAGCACTGTGTAACTTAGTCGGGCGATGTTTATTGGTGGACTCCTTACTAAAACTGGACAGCTGAATTGGAGACATAATCTTGAGTAGAAAGCCGTCACAAAGGGTTCATCAACCGAACGGAAACAGATCTGGGAAAACTTGAGAGATAATTTCACATAAGACAGTCAACTTAAAAAAATCATAGGCTAATAGAAAATCAAAATGGGAACAATTTATTACTCTTTAATAGTAAAGATACTGGTTTTCTCATTTTATGTTATTTGAATTGAGTGAAACATTTCAATCAAGGAGTGCTCACATTATCAAGTAAGAAAAACATTGAATTTTAGAGTCACAACATAAAAATTAAAACTGGTCAGGCTACATTTTCCCTACATACTGAGAACATTTTTTTCAGAGCACGCTTAATTAATAAAAGTCAGTGTCCAACGCTGTGCGCCCCCACATTTTGCTGTGAGTCACATCTGTTAAATACAAAATTATGACAAATGTTTAGGTGTCTGCTCACGACTGGACTTCTCATACCTACTGAAAACAGGGTCTGGTCTCAGAGGATGTGTCATATTGCACCTAGTCTAACAAACAGACAGTAGTTTCTACAGTGCCAGAGATAAAGGCTTGCATCATAAAATCTATTTTCCTACAAACTTGAATCGATCATTAATTAGTTTCCACAGCTTCAAGAAGCTTTTTGCAATGAAGACAAACTTTTAGTCTACACAACTTTGGATTTTACTTACTTTTAAACAATTTAGACAACAGTCAACAGGTTGACTGCCTCTCTAAAACAAGCTCCACATCTGTTTGTCATTTTTCTCTTGAATCGTCTGTTCGGGAAATGTCAAGAAGACCCTAAAGTCTCATAAGACCACCTCCCATACAACTCAGAATTGACAACAGCAAGAATAAAAAAAGGCAAATACAATACATATTTGAAGACAAACAAACAAAATCCAATAGATTTTAAAATATTTTTGAATGGTTTTCCACCACTGGATTGAAGAGTTGGTGGTAGATTATTCCAAACAGAGGGTCCTCTATATTTAAGTGTGCATAATGGTAATTAGATGTTGCAACAATGTCTTATTGAATTAGTGTGTATATCACAATAATTAATAAAAAATGTGTCTAGTTGCAACAATGTGAATATTGTCTCTCTATTGCCTACAGTAACTTGTTTGTACAGTAACTTGAACATTTGACAGTAGTGTAAAGTCTGTTGGCATGTTTCAGATGTGGGACTCTCTCCCTGTTTGACAGCGTACGAATGCATCCTTCAATCCAAAGATAAGAGACATCAGTTTTTGCCAGGATAACTCCTTTGCTCTTCCCAACTACAGACTCTTCACCTCAGACAGCCAGTGACAGCAACTCTCAAGTCGGCCTCAAGTGCTACTTTTTCTTCAATTTTCTCTCTTTCTCCACTCTGCTTAAGTGTGACTAGATTTATTTTCCTTCAATCCAGCCTTTCGCCATTTCTGACTCACTGCCGTTTTCCATCCTGCCTCGTCATGTCATTTTACGTCTTTTTCTGCTGCCCACACACTGCACTCTTTGCTTCAACTTTCATTCTTTCTTTTCTTCAACACAATTTACTTTTCCTTTCAGACTTCCTCCATCAGCACTGGTCTGTGTTCTCACATTTCACTCCTGAATTTCTCTAATGTTTCACCGTATTTAGTCAACATCTGTCTTGTTCTTTCTCCCTCTTTCGTCTTCTCTCGCCCCGCTTTGATGCTATCCTCACCAGACAGTGACAGTGAGGCATTGGTTCACCTCCTCCTCTTTTTTTTATCTGCTATTCCTCTCTTTCTGCCCCCCTCCCCTGCACTCTACCACCTTTCCTGTCTCTATCTTTCTGCTCCAGTGAGCTCTCAAGCAGGCACTCTGCTGTCTAATGACTCGGATCGGTAGTGACTGTTGAGAGGAGATAGAACTGTAATAAGGCAGTTCAGCTCGGCGCGAGAGTGCAAAGCACTACTGCGCTTCGCCTGTACTTGCTATACACTGTAATCAGGCCAGGAAGCAGCATGGAGGAGGAGGAATTGATCGAGAATTGTATGTAGAGATGAAATGACCTGGGAGTTTATGTTTCCTACATTATTCACATATGTTTCATGTTAAAAAACAAAAAAGGTGTGGTATAAAGTTGAAAAAAAAAATCTAACATTTAAATCTACATGTTTAAAAATTTACTCAGTGTTGTAAAAATTATTCTGCGAATGAATCTTTTTGTCTTCCTTTGTTTTATAGTTTTCATCCTATCATCTTCTGTTAACATAAGTTGATTTAAGATTTACTTAATACTTGAAATCAGTTTTTGATCATTCACAGATATTTTATTGAAATTATTTAACTCAAGATTGAAATTTTACTTCATTAATTTGAGACTATCCGCGGTCGTACCTTTTTTCTTTTTAGTTTTCTAAAAGAAAGTGGTTTTATCACAAGGGAACATAAGGAAAATGTATGTTGTTTAGCTAATTGAACAAAAAGATATCAGTAAAAATGTGTTTTCTCTGACATTACCAGAGAAAGAATGAAAGTTGAAGTCTCTGACATTAGTTTGAGCAAAGTTTGTGCCAAAAACACTAAACCATGAGTCTGGTTTAGTGTTTTCGTTGTTTGATATTTATATTTTGCTCCACTGTTTCGTGTTCCTACTACCTACAGTCTTACTTGCATTCCTTTAATTTGAAATGTTTTACTTTTATGTCGCCCTGTTAATTTCCCATGGATGAAGCACACCTGGTGACATGAACAGCCAATTGGGAGTCAGCAAACTGACTAAAACAACCAATGGCAAAGAAAGAAATTCAAGAGGGAAAATGCTGAACAAAGGAGACACATTTTGTTTGCACTCATTTGGGACGTATTTTGTTTAAAAGTCATTAACAAGAACAACAACAGATCAGCAGCACTGAAGAACAAACACTTGGCACCACGCTGTGGCTGAAGGGAAGAGCAAATTAGACTCATTGGAGTAAATATGTAAAGCCTACCAATCAACAAATTACTGGTATATAAGGTTGTATGAGCAATAATGAATACTAACATTCTACTGTGAAACATCCCAATTGTATCTAAAGAAATGTCTAATTTAAAACTCAGTATAGTAATAAAAGTAGTGGGCACAACCACCTATGGACTGAATGCAGGTGGTAGAAGAGACACTGCTTACCAAAAAGTCATATTGATTTTCTAGCCAAAACCTCCTGTGGTTTGGGACGTGTGATGCTCCCTACTAGGGTCTGTCTGAAGTCCAACCATTTATCAACATCCTCAGGAAAACAGAAACACAATTTAGTTTCATTAGACTTTAATCGACGAAGTGATTTGTTACTGTTCAAAACACCAGTCACCCAGTGCGTCTGAAAGCCAGGCATGAATTTTTTTTTTTTTTTTTTTGTGGTTCTTTTAATTAATTTTTTTAATGAGTTCTCTGTGCAATCCTTTACCATCTTCTGTTTATATCAATTTCTTTTTATGTATTGTTTTTCTTTAAAAATGAACCAAACTTTTATATTTCTTCTATTGGTTCACATCACAAGCTTCAAAAGTATCTACTGAGATTCTCTTTTCTGTTCTTTTCCTTTGTTAATTGCTGGAGAACTAAAGAGAGTTGACCCCACTGATCTTTCGTCCAGTTGAACGTGACTAACTTTAATTTAAAGTGGAAACGCAGGGAGCCCATTCCTGTCCATGAATAAATTTCATTTGAATTCAGCTGGCTGAGGAAAAGTACAAACAGTAAAAGCAGTTTGTATTTTGACACAAAGATCTCACAAAAATCTGGAGTGATGGGCTGAAGGGTATTACTGCTGGCTTTCTCACAGCAAGAATATCTTGAAATTTGCATGTTCTTCATGCACTTCCATGAGTATTCTCCAAGTACTCATGTTCCCTAACGAGGTCATGTTTTGTAGCTTGTGTAGTCATGTGAAGAGATTACTATTTTATGATAATCTGGTCATAATGTAGATAGACAGGAACATAAGGGAGCAAGAGAAAAGTTTGGATAAATGCTCTGATGGGACTGAGGTGGCAATAAAAGAGGCGACAGGCACAGCCATGGAAAAGCGCTTCACCAAGGCTTCCCAGGGGACATATGCATATTATGCGTGTATCTCAGTACATCCCTCAATATGCACAAGTACCAAACAAATACTGCGTTAGTTTAAAGTTGAACACAGGCAGTATGTTTATGTGCAGAATTAAGCCCACAAATGAAACAGCCCGTTAAAAAGTGAAAGCAAAACAAAGAGGATAGCCAGTTATCACTTATGTGGGGGAACATTAAGGTTTCTCCTTCATCATGATGGAGAATGGGAGGATTGACCAACGTTTAATGCCAACATCTTCATGAAATCAAGTTGAATGTTAAAGTGCAAATCAAGCTGCATGTGGCATTAAAACAGCCCAAGATTTTACATAGTAGATGACATGAGACTTGTTGGAAGTGTAGCAAATTTTGTTATTGTCTATACCAATAATGACTTTCCAATTGAAATAACAACATAACAGCAGCAAATTTGAAGTTCTATTACAGAAACACAAAATCTTATGAAGTATTTCTGGGCTAATTCAAAGTGCAAATATCTTACTACACTTGAATTAGGACAAAACTAACTTACAAGTAACTTTTCACCAAGATATGGGAATTTAAGTCAATAATTACTTAATGTTTGTGAAAAAGTATGAGTTCCACTGGCGGATCATTTCAATTATAACATGAAAAATATCTTCTTAGTGAAATAATCTTCTATTTTCACCAGATTCCAGACCTTACTCCCACAGAAAATTTTTGGGCTGTTCTTCAAACCTTACACATCCCCCTAACTCTCCCATCTCCAGTTTAACTTTTCTTCTGTTTTTACTAAGACTATTTTGAGGAAACACAGACCAAAGCACAGGAAGCAGTTGTTAAGAATAATGAGCATGGAGGCGTTTTTCAGTCCAGCCTTTGTGGGAAAATAGATTTGAGCTCTGCTATTATTTTTTTTTTTATGTTATGTAAAAGAAGAACAGTGACAGAAAGAGGAGAAACGAATAGCTCTCGCTATGACAAAGCCAACACGGGATAATTATGACAACGACAAAACATTTTCAGAGTTTTTATTGGACGACTTTAGCAAACAGCAAAAATGTTCTAATAACTTGTTTTTGTCCCTAATCATTATGCTACTAACCCTACATAATTTCATGTATGTGAGTTTTTATTGTACAAATAATTTTCTCCTTGATATAAAGAATTTGATCAGGGATGAGACCACAATGAGATTTTGTGTAAATATAATATTAAGCCATTAAAAAACTTTACAAGACATATTTTGTCACAAATTATTCATTATTCTAGATCTTTTTTGGTCTATTTGGGTCTACCTGACTTGAGATTTGAATGTGAAAATATAGTGTAATCGTTCTCTTTCAAATGTTACCTCTTTAAAAGCCCCTGCTAGTCAATAAAACCTACATAAAGACTACATAAAATGCAAACATTTGAAATTCAAATCCATCTAATGATTATTTTTCTGTTGAGCAATTAGTCAATATGTTGAAGTTTGTGAATAAATAAAAATAATTAGTTAAATTTAGTGCTTTATTTGATATAAAGCATAGAGCAAATAGGTGTACAAATTTAATGTTTTTAAGATTACCCAGACTTTCACTGGTTTTTACATTGCTGCCTTGCAGCTATAAGGTCCTGGGTTCAAGTTTGAAGTTTAAATGTTCTCCCATTGTATGTGTGGGCTGTTGTTCAATAAATATGCATGTTAACATCTGTAAATCCTATGCAGAGCTTCCCCACTTCTTGTCCAATGACCGCTGGAGATAAGCACCAAAGTTTCACTAATCTGAACAAAATGTTATTCTGACATTGGTTTAAATATTGTATCTTTTTGTGCTAGAGCTGAAAGTCATGCAACGCATCTAAAACAGAAAACAGTCAAGTGTCAGCTTTACCAATGACCTTTTTACTTGTTTACTTTTTCTGGAAATGTGTCAGCAAACAGAGCCGAAACGGTATTTGCTGAACAACGAGAATTAATTGCAACGTTTGAAGCAATAAATCAGGAGTTTTAAGCTGAAGGTTTTCTAGCTTTGTGTGTGCTTTGTCTTTATTGAACATAAATAGAAAAAAAGCAAAGAGTCATCTTCTGTTGTAAGTTTTTGATCTTCCTCTACAATACTTCTGTTAGCATTTCTGCTTATGAAAAAATGTTCTGCTAAAGTTATGGCTGAGTGAAGTTGCTGTCCACAAATAAACAATCCTTTATAACATAATTTCTTCCATGTCCAACCACAAAACAATGTAACAAAAAGTAAAAAAATAAAAAATTAAATAAATAAAAGAGGATTCATAACTGCCTTTTTGTTTTATTTGTATTATAATGAAGAAAATACCCACCTTTGGGCCCACTATTTGTTTTTCTTCTACCAAAATCAACAATAGCGACCATCCTGGCTCTGTACCACGCATTCAGGTGCTCTGTAAGCTGCCACACAGCTAATTGTACCTTTGAATGACGCAGAATAACCATTTTCTCGCCTGCTTGGTAAAAGCTCTCATCTCAATCAAGCAGCCCTGTGACTCATTCAGAAACATTGTGGGAGGAAAAGCACATAAGCACAGCCAAAGTTTTCTCGAGCTCACATTTGGTTTTTCCTCATTATACAAAATCCACTTTGGTCAAAGCTTGATGGTCACCATAGTGACCATCACATAGAAAGAGAGACGGGAAAAATGTGCTGCGTCAGGCACAGTGGTTTGCAATGATAGCCTGGTGAATTTTGATTTCCTTAAATCATTCAGTTTGTTGAGTTGAGGATTAAAATGCAACAAACTTCAAAACTGTTTTAAAGAGTTGAAAGTTAAATTAGGTTGAAATAGAGTTGAAAAGGAGAGATTCAGATTTCCATCTTTTTATAAACCTGAAGTAAACCTCATCTATGTAGCTCTGCTTTTAGCTCACTAGAAGACTGTCACTGATTTAGGTTGACATTATTCTCTCGCGTAATTTACCTCGGCATCCTGTGCATGGCACCCATAGCAAAATGAAGTTTCCTCCATTACATGAATGGCTGTTTTCACAGCTGACAAAAGCTGACAGTTGTGTGACCTCCAGTAAAAGAAACGTGGATGAGATTAATGCCGTCTCATTATCTAATTCTTTCCGGGCTGTCCTCCCACCTATGATCAATCTTGTTTTGACACTGGTTTATTTTTGCTTTGTGTTCATTTGCATCAGGTTTGTGCGTCACTGTTATTAAGCACTGTAAGCGCCCGGCTCCTTAGCTAACGGGGCTTTCAGTGCCATTCTTATTTCTGCCCATTCAAGATCTTTTCAAGGTGACCGTTCTGTTTCTAGTCCCATTTCAATTAATTTCGGCTCTTTTGGTGCTGTCAAAAAAAAAAAAAAAAAAAGCTAGTATCTTAATCTTGATGATTTCTGTTACTTTGTGAGAATTTAGTGTTTTGAATTCCTTTCACTTTATTCTGTTATTCTTTAAAGGAATGTCCAATGAAGAGCATGGAACATTTAACACTGAACTCTATGAAGATTTTTTTCATTTCCTTTATTTTTTTTACGTAGCGTGTTTGTCAGTGTAACAATCAGAATTTTTGTCTGAGTGCCATTTCGGCTTTTATTTCCTGAAAAGTTCCAGCGTTGGAGATACAAGACTCTGGAGTGTTGAACAATAATTTTTGTCCGTGTTACCAGTCCAAGTCATCTAAGATAATATGAGGTTCCAGTCTCAAACATTGATGTGCAAATTATATGCTTGTTAACTTGGCAGCTTTAAATTTCAGTAAAATAAAATAATGCATTTCAGCAGTGGAAAGTCACTTACTAGTTGCACTCCAAATGCCTCAGCATCTGTTTTCTTGACATTTCTTTTTATTTTTTGGGCCTGTCTTCTACTGGTTTAGCTCTGGTCTTGAAATAGGTCAACTCTGACTTTTTTCAAAGTCTTGATTTTGTCTTAGTTTTAGTCTTGACTCTTGGGTCAAGACCGAGATATCTGATTCAATGTAACTTCTTTTTTTAATGTAAACATTATTCTAAAGGGTCCATTGTTAAGAAATCCACAGTTTTGTTAGGTTAGCAAAATAAAGCGAATAGCAAACATTGTAATACAGAATTCAGTGGTAACATTTTTGGTTTTGTATTCAAAACGAAGATGCACAGCTTGAAAGAGTTGTGGCAGAAATAAGCTCTCAGACATTCCAGCATGTAAGCCAAACCAATGTTGGCTGAAGTACAGCATACCAGAAATATGCATTGTAGACCAAGCTGTGGTTAAGTTTCACGCACAAGTGGTGAGCAATGTCAAATGTTGACATTTTCTGTTTGTGGTTTCTCAGAAACAGTCCAGCTGAAACGAAGGTTGGAACAGGATTAAATGAAATTTGAAGAAGAAATGGCCGCTTGCCTACCAGTTATTGTGAAAATTGTGTGATTTTAACCAAGGAAGACCTGTAACAAGTTGTCTCAAGAGCTGAGTAGGTAAAGCAAGAAGACTGACTCTTGGTCAGAGCCACATATCCATGTTGTTCTCTCCTGCTTCATGCTGAGCTCAATATTTCAGTCCCATGCTGTGCAGCACATAAACCTCCAATGTAGCTTGCATTATTTATAGGGATGAACAAAATAAATATAAATCTACTTTTATAATGAATATGATGGAGCAGACATTGAAAAAAAAAAAAACAGCAGATATTTGCTAGCATTTACAGTATGTGTGTGCATAAGGCACAGTGAGTGACAAACTGATTTCCATTCAGTCGCTGTTACTCCTCAAGGGAGTAAAGTGTCTGTGTTAATAATCTGTCGCATTTCAGTCTGACGCGGGTGACTGAGCCTGGCTACCAAAGACAACAAGTTACAATGAGAAAGGGACCAGCTTTATGTTCACCACAACTCTGTACAGGTTAATGTAATCCCAGAGGCAAATTGAAAAACAGAGGGAGGATTATTGAAGCGTATCGCATTTTCTCACCTGTTCCTTGCAAGATTTAAGAACATATTATTCTCTCAGGGGTTCATTGTAAATCAATTAGACTGTGAAAATAACTATAGATAAGGTAATAGAGATTAGGGTAAAATGCTGAGAAGAATCACAAGTCTGAGCTGGAGTACAAAAATAAAAAGGCAGTGGCTTTAATATTATTTGTCAGGATATATATTATTCTCATAAAACTGGCCTCTGCCTACTGCCGCAAACCAATCTAATCAACAATGACAAATAAAGTCTTATTCATTTAGGTTTTAGACTTAAAGCACACCAAAAGCCAGAGGGAGGCATTTATCATCAGTAATAATGAAACACATAAATTCACAGTGTGTCTTTGTTTCCACTCCTCAGGTGAAAGTGGGAGTGGGGGGAGGTACATATGCGGAGAAAACTTTTATCACAGTCCTACCAACACCTTAGAGCCCTGCAGATGAATTCATTAGCCTCCACCTGTAAGATCATTAGCTTTCTCATCTCTGTCCTGCTCATACTAGCTTCACATCTTCCCACTGATTCTTTTTCATCTTCTTCCTCTGCCTTCTTTTTATTTTCCATTAACTTGTTTACAGGTATCCTAGCTGACTTCTGCTTAAAATGCCACTAGAATCGTAATGGGTTATAAAAATGTTTGTTGTGTGGGTGTCATTAAATTAAACTTTGACATATGTGTACATTACTATTATTGCTATTATTCTACCTTCAGGAAAAAGCATAGCAGAATAAAATAGTACTACATTTCTACCACTGCCTTTTAAAACTTAATTCCTCTTCAACTTAATCATAACAACTCGGTTTTTATCAATTGCACATACAGCTGATGTTTTGCCTATTTGGCTTTGTCCTGCGACACTGTAAAATATTTGAGCCACGTTTAGTTTTGTCAACTATCTTCAACTCTTTAAATCAAATAAATTTAGCCAGTTTAAGATTTTGAATCTAAATGTGTGAGTTTGTGAAAGATAAACTTACAGTGATAAGTTTAGTTAACTTTTGGTTAATTTTGTCAAACCTCCAAGAGTTGAATAAAAAAGAGTTTTTAGGTTGGCATTTAAAAAATAAAAAAGCTGAAAAAAGGAAACAGTTGCTTAGCGTTACGTTGATCTAACTCATGTGTTATTAAGGCAAATGTTTATGTCAAAGCAACTGACAGTTTGGAAAACTTGAGGACAATGTCCTGTTCACGCTAAATGTTTTTCAGCAGAATTCATTGTGATGTTTAATAAAATTCATTATTTTAAATTTTGTTCATGCAATTTGAAATAAGAATTTGAATTATCCTAAAGTAAAATAAGTAGTTATTTTAACTTGACATTAGACAAATGTGTGCTCTTTAACTAGGTGAGGGCAGTTTTTTCTTTCATATTGTGAAATAATTGATTGGTTTAAATTGCAGCATTAAGTTGAAACTCATAATTCAAGATTAAGGAACTTAAAAAACAATGTGTAGACACTTTGTCTCTTGTTATTAAATCACTCTGATCAGATAATCTTCTTTACTGTTCACTGTGCCCTTTACGTGGTTTGTGGTAAACCATAAATGGGAATTTTGTCAACAATGGTTTTCGTCTCTCCATTTACTCTGGGGGCAATTAGTCACAAAAGATAGGAAACCCCAGACAAGACATGTTTATATTCTAACGACTAGTATTCCTATGGGAGAGCAAGCTTATATATTACTAAAGATGGCATCATCGCCTCAGACTCCCAGTGCAGAATTTGTTGTTTTGGTACTCACAGGTGATAATGGCCTGTTGAGCCTCCTGGGAGGAGAATGTGAACTACTGGCCACATGAGTGTTAACAGCTAAAAACATCCTTTTAAAGTGTGAATCACTCTGAGTTAGACTTAAATCTGTTTCATGAAGAATATCAAGGGCAGTAATCTGGTGGTTTTTCTTTGGAGTGAAACTGAACAGTGATGTAAACAAAATGATCTCACCTTGTTTTTAATGCTGGCGTGTTTGTCACATACTTCCTGTTAGTTTTGTTCTTGGAATCAGAAATTGTGATCTGAATTTAAAAAAAAAAACATTGAGGTTGAAACTGACAAAAGGTCCTGATGATATGTGACAGGAATTGGAAAAAATTCCCCGTCTGACTCTAATGCAAATTTAGCATCCACCTTATTGCTATACTTATTTAAAAAAAAAAAAAAAAAAAAAAAAAAAAAAGACAGTAAATTTTTTTTTTTATGAAAAACTTTTTTGTGGATTGTAAAGAAAAAACTTCATGAGCAAGGACTGGCACTAAACAGCAAGGCTACCAGTAAACAGTGAGAATTGGCAGTAAGCAGTGGCTTCGGAGGCAATCAGCTAGCTTTTGAAAACACACCACCAAATAAATGACTTTTAACAGTTTCCAACATGTATTTTGAAACACTTTCATGTAGTCTGTAAGACGTTTTCTCAGAGAAATGCAGCTCTGATAAAGTAGGATGCAGTAAGAATCAGAAAGCGTGAGATTGAGAGTCGCGTTTGATTCAATCCTACGTGTTAGACCTGATTACCATCTTACAATTCTCTACAAATACAATAAATTGTAAGACACAGTTGTATTGTTTGAAAGAAGAATATCAATACACATAATGATTTTCCAGGATCTCATCACATCATTAAACCATAAACTGATTCATTTACAGTTAAATGTTGTTCCCCTCTGTGCTTGCATTCATTACATGAGCAGAGCTGGAGAGCAGAGATGTGCAACAGACAGATGGGACAACATAAGATTTTGGCAGGTGATGAAGAAGACAGTATTAGATAGATAAGACAGCGTTATCACCGTTCACAGGTAGAGTTCAAGTGACAGCTAAAAAAAGAAAGCTTCTAGATTTGTACGTTTTGGTGTCATTGTTTCTCTAAATTTCTATAATGTATTTTTACATATTACCTTCTGTTGATTAAAGAGAATGTATATGAATTAGGAGCCGTTCAACTACTGAAATTTGTAGTGATTTCTTTTTTATGTATATAAAAATGGTGCCAGCTCATTTTTTTTCTCCACTGAGGGAAACAACTTATTCAAGTCCAAGTTAAAAGCAGACAAAGCAACATCTATGTCTGTAGATGGACTGATGTACTAATCTTAACATTTTAGACATTTTGAACTATAAGGTTTTTTTTTACTCCCTGAGGATGTTTAATCTTCCTCATTAGGATTTTTTTAAATATTACTTTTATTTACTTTAGAGATAGATTTAAACAGAGACGGGCAGAAACAAACTTTAATAAGCAAAAAACAAAGGATTAAAAGAATCTTTGATCAGGAAAATCTTTAGCATGCCTTACTCTCCACTGATTGGTTGATGTATAGCAACCAGTGTCTCCATAGTGACATGGAAGCAGCAGTTTGGCAGTGAGGAGGGAACAATCACCAGATCAGACCATGAGGGAGCAAAAATATATCTTTTTTTCTTCTGTAAAAGCCTGCAAAGACATGCGATGCACCCATCAACATGAAACAGACACACATAAACAGCAGTAAACAAACACACACACACACACATGCACATATGAGAATGCACCCCACCCCTCCTCCAAACGTCACACTATGATAGCTGTGATATTGAGCGTTTGTCGTTTAATTTTCCAGGAGAAATGCAAGCTGAGTCCCAGGATGGAAAAGAATGCCACAGCTCTCACAGCAATATCTCCCCACTAGCAATAAGTCCAGATTTTATTATACATTATGCAAGAGACAATCTTCTTCTCCAAATGAAATAGGCATGACACCTCAGTGGCTCTCTGACCCACCAGATTGGGAAATGGGAAGACTCAAATTACCTGGGTAAAAAAGCACATATTGGCCACCTCTTTCACAGGGTTGGTAGCTTTTTCTACTTTGCAATGCTGGTCCATCACAACCAGCACCAGATACATGTTTTGGTTTCTGACCAGAGTTGGGGAATCGGAGATCTGTATTGGTTGTTGGCGTATCCATGGAAACAGTGTCGACACTGAAGCATCAACCAGCGCTCCAAAAGGTCGCGCTGGCATGATTGATAAGGGCGGGCGCAGGCACGGTGGCTGACGCGCATTTGATCCCGATATGTTGGGAAATTATTCGCATTCAAAAGTAATGAAAGGTACTTGATGATGCACTTTTATGGTCTTTAGTAGCTTTTGTTATCTGCATACTTGCTTGTGATTGGGGATAAGTGCACTGAAGGTCATTATTCCACTGATCTGGCATTCATTGCGAATCAAGACGACCACCCTTGAGCAAACATCGCTAATTGTGTTGATTTTTCGTAGATTTTATGGCCCTGACATTTACTCTGCTGGGCCAAAACATCTTCCGGCATTTACCAGAAGACTCTTGCACCTCTGATTGCACTTCATCAAACTCTGCATTAATTAGAATTAATTTCTGAATATCATCATTAATAGGAAGTAAAATTATGACAAATTAGTTTCCTTATTATAATTTAGAGATGGGCTCTTTTGTTTTTCACTGTTCTGTATTACTTTACAATGTTTAAAACTAAGGCCTTATAATCAACATCATCATTACCTTGCTGTTTGAATGACAGACATCTGATAATAACCCATCCATCTAATTCAGGTATGTTGGAGCAGAAATGCACCTAGAAATTCCCAGATTTTTGTACTCAAGGTTTAGAGTTAGGCACCTATACTCTAGATACTCCTCCATCTTTCTACAGTGCAAAAAAATGTATATTAGGTTAACTGACCACTTCATGTTCCCCTCAGTTATGAGTGTTTGTTTGTGGATGCTTGTTTGGTCTCTGTGTCTCTGTGTTGCACTGTGATGGATTGACAACCTGACGCCCAAAGATCACTAAAGACAAGCAGCAGCCCCCTGTGACCTTCGAGGGATAACTGGGTACTCAAAATGGATGCATAATGGATCAAAGCAGACAAGTGAAATTTTATTTAAAACAGAAAAATACACACTATTTACAACAGATAAACTTAAAGTCAAGGCTGATATAGAGTAGAAATAACCATAAGATCATACATTTCTGCTTTTCTATCAAAATAATCCAAAATTTGCCATTTTATTTCACTTTTACACATTAATTGTTACATAAAACAGTTTCATTTAGTACTTTATCCAAACAGGGTTTCAGTTTGCTACTGTCAGAGTTTTTAGTTGGCTGAAAAATATTTCTCTTCAATTGTTCTTTGTCAGAATTGTGCTTTTGTTTCTTCTTGCTTTCAGTGTCCAGCCAAGTCAAAATTTCACCACACGTTGCCTTTCCTTCTTTTGGGTTGCACAATTAAGCTGCCAGTTTTGATTTGTTCAGTAAATATTAATATTTTTATCAAACATTTCAAATTTTCATTGTTCACCAGCCTAAACAGCTCTGTCTGAATTTAGGTCCTCACTGAAAATCCCTTGTGAAACTTCACACAGTGACAATAAGGTTTTCTGAGGCTGTAAGCAACAAAAAGGGATGCAGACACAGGACTATGGGTATGTCTAGACTGAGCTCTGTCACCTCACAGAATCCCCCATAGGTGATTGTTTTTCAGTGGCTGTCATTGTTGCCCCTTTCTGTCATTTCTCAGGTATAAACTTCCAACTCGCTGTTGTGTATCTGACAGAGTCCCAAGCGAGTGTCTGGAGAGCGGTTTGAATTTTCCTGTATGTTGTGTGTGTGTTGAGTATGTAGCCATATTTGTAAATCACTGATCATCAGTAGTTATCTAAACGTTTGACTCCCTGGGGGTGGAAGATACACAGTTGAGGAGGAAATCATTCACATGTTTAGATTTTGATATAGTTGTGTGTCTAGGGTATCTCATTAAGCCGTCACAATCAATAAGGTTTTGTTTCAGTATCTCACGCAAAGTAAACAAATACCTTCTGTATTCATAAAAGATTTCAAATATTTTAACCAGTTAGAGAGCAAACAACGACAAGTTTTAGCTTATAATATATGAAAACAACTAAAATCCTCAACAAAACCAATTTTTAAAAAATCCTTTAAAGGGTTTAACTTTATTTTCTATAAAACAAAGTACAGTAAAAAAAAAAAAAAGAAAAAAAAATGATATAAGCCTACAAACAAAAACAACAACAACAACAAAACATCTAAACATGCAATAGGTTGCAGGATGTTTCTCAAACGTTGGGACTGGGTTGCATTCACCATTGCATCACTTTTCTTTTAACAGCAGCTTGTGAGAGCTTTGAAACTCAAGAGAATAAGATTCTTGCTTGGTTTTGGGTTACATTAATGTAGATTTTAGGATGCATCTGAAGGAAATTAAAGGACAGTGCTGTTCTACATAAATTATCTCGTTTGTCCTTGCCTTGCTCATCTGGAATCCATAATGTGCATACATCCTACAGTGAAGCGATCCACCAGAAGAGATTCTTCTGTCTTGAGGGAGCTTAGGTCCCTTACTGTTTGTAAAAAGTGTTTGCAATCTATTTTCAGTCGGTTTTGGACAGGGCAAAGCAATTGTTTGGTGGGATTACCTAAGAGTATAAGATTAATAGTTAATAGTTTTGAAGTTAAAAGTTTTGAAAATCATGTTTCCTTTTCCTTTTGCTTGAGAATTATTGGAATCAGTATCTATATTTCAGAAGCAGTTACACTAATTGATGGGATGGGTTTTTTCTCTCTCACCTCATCACTGAAATGTTTCAAGCCCCCCCAAAATATACTAATGCATAATTTTTATTTGGGGTAGCAGTATCAGGATAGAGGATATATTTGGAATAAAAAACAATATGTAATAAACCAAATGCAGAATTCCAGGAAAATAAATTCATACCAGCTGTGAAGCATAGAGTTGGATGAGTCAAGGTTTGGAAATGCTTTTCCAGCTTGCCATCATAGAATCTGTCATGAAATCTCTGCTTACCTGTAGATTTTTCTCATTTAAAAGATAAAAAGAAAAGCGAATAACAATTTTACTCTTTCTTTTGTCTAAATCATCAGGATTGCTGTTACAACAGGCCATCCTTTAACCCGTAAAGCAGTTGCTTCTTATAGGACATGCTTAGGAACGTGTGAATACCTACTTGTCTTTCAACCACCTGTTGTTCTTTGCAGCAGTCATTCTAGATGAAAATCATTTCCAAGGCAATTCGTTTGTGTTAGAAATCCTAAAATGATCTCCTTGCAGTTTCTTTTTCAGTGTTTTCCATAAATCATGATTCTCCAGATCAAACAGTTCTTGTTGTGTCCCTTTCAGCTAACACTTGCTTTTAAAAAGTTTGCCTTTGACCTACATTTAACTTCATCACCAAAGCCTGTGTGCTGTTGCCTTTTAGAGGACTGCACATTCGGGTCCATTTGCATTGGCTGAACAGCTGCAATCATTCACTCTGTGGAGGCTGAGACTGACGCAGATGGATACTTCCGTTCAAATATATCCCAGCCACTAGCACCTCGTCTGAGGTTTATAATTCTGTTAAATGCTAGAATCAAGAAGCTGTGCTGCTGTACTTCTTCTCTGTATGTAGCTCATGTAGTCATTATGGCTTTACTTTAATTACAAGAAATGAAAAAATGTGAAAGGAGCAGCTCTGAAGCAAAACACAAAGATTCACAATTTGTCAATGATTATCAGATTGGGTGAACTGTGTAATTTTGCCAGTAAGTGGATATATTAATCTTAAAAGCTTAAGACAAGCATAAAACAAATCCAAACAGTCACGATTGGCATCTTCTGATCAAAGCTTAGTAATTGCCATCAAGATTTAAGATGATAAAAACTTTCACAGAGTTAAACAAAACCAAACTATTTGCACTTCACTGGGTTCTTAAAGGAGCAGCTGCATTTTGAGCGTGGATAAACTGTGTCCTATTACTCAGGCAATAAATACACTATCAGGAGTAATGAAGACTTCCATCCGCCGCCATGAGACCTTCCTTCCGTTCATTCATCTAGTGCTAATCAGGTCATTAAGCTGCTGCTGAAATACACACACACCTATTTCCCTTCCAAAACTTGTGGCACAATAAAGCATTTTCTTTTTGGTCACAGGAAACACCCACAGGATTGTCAAAGCAGAGAGGTGCGCTCCTTTTTTTTTCCTTCACGGGAACATCATACAGACTGGGCTGAGTGGTTAGAAAAGTGACTGTAAAGGCCAACTAATGATGTTGAACGGCAAGAGGCGAGGAAGCCGGGTCTCTTAGCAACAGTTTCTCCTCGCTGCCAGCTCTCTGATATTGGCTGAAATAAGCAGGGATTGGTGTGTGTGCGTGCATCTATCCGTATGTGTGTGTGTGTGTGGGGCAGATTGAGTTTGTCTTTCTACTTAATTGTAACAGGTAGAAAGAATGTAATTGTATATTACATATGCAGAAGCATAATGCCAAATGATTTTCATTTTTAAATCCACTTAGAGGAGCAGTGGGTGGGTCTGTTGTTGTTCTCCTCCCAAAATTGCTTGCGATTCTAATTTGTCAAAGAAAGTATATATGCGTGCTCATCTTTCCCGTGTGTGTGTTTAATTTGTAGAGTAGAGCATAGAAAAGGTGGAGAGCTTTCACACTACAACTTACGGTCCTTCTTTCCCATTGTCTGGCACCAAGCTGTAATGTGTGTGTGAAACTAAATGTGTGACTGTGCACATGCAAGAACTACTTGTACAAATATTCTGGCATTAGTAGCATTAATCCCATGAGCTTCCAAGAGAAAATCCTCACTTTTTTCCCCCTCACACTCATTGTGTGTTCAACCGAAACCATCCAGGCATACTAATGAGATAAAGATAAAAAATAGTGGCAAGCACAAGCTTATGTTCACTATTCAACATATTACATTTAAAAGATTAAAAAAGATAATAATCTGTTCCTTATTTATTATTCTGTGATCTACCTGACTCGTTTAAAGGGCTTTCAATAAGAACTCATGACAGTGTTTAGTTAAATGCTGAACGAATCTATGTTGAAACAGTCCTACACTTGCTTAATATTCGTGTGATCTCTTCTCACACCTTTCTTTATTATAATGATCAGCGATTCATGGAACCAGTGCTGTGAACTTTTATTCTTTACAGATAATACTGAGGAACTCTGACATTATCAAGCAACAGGGGAGGACACACTCATATGTTTCTAGGGCAAATTAGTCTGGATACCTGCTTAATTGCCTTCCTGGTCCTGATATCAGTTGCGTATATTAACTGAAAATGCACCATTAGTTTGAGTACAAAGCGCCCTCTTGAGTTCAGAAATGGGAACTGTCGTGTTTGGAAAACAAGACAGGGTTGCCCTACATGTTTCAGATGAGTCTCTGTTAATTCAGTCAAACTGCCTCTTTTATTTAAATGGGGTAATCATGTTGATGGTAGTTTCATTCAGATGTGTTGAATCATTGGGCCGTCTACAACAGGGCTTTGCAAACGGCAGCTCCAAAGTCATGTGTGACTCTTTTGAAGTTTTCTGAATGCTTTTATGAAATATCTGCAGGGAATATCTACAACAGAGGAGCAATAAAAAGGCTTTTAAAGGTAATTTGTCTTTGGTTTCAAACTGTGCTCCATAATTTTAAATGTTCTATGTATATTTTATTTTTTCACTTCCTGGAGAGGACTCACTCAGCTGGTATCATTCTACAAAATAAAATGTTTTTTAAATTAATTATCCACAATCTAAAAGTGTAAATAAATTCTAGTTTAGCTGCCATGCCTTTCAAAACTAAACGTTTGATTTAGTTCACGTTTGTCAAATTTATTTCTGTGACGTTTCGGCGCCGTTTTACACTCCAGCTTCCTCCCGCAGTCCAAAAACATAAATATAAAGCACTCAGGTACTTATGCATGCGCAGTGTGTCAATCTGTCTGAGGTGTACATTATTTCATATATAATACATATTTTAAAGCTAAAGACTATTTAAAGCTAAAGACTCAATAAATACATTTTGGTATTAATATTTCATCATGGGATAAGTTGGGTTTTTTTTGTTTGTTTGATTTTTTTCCGTCAGAGTGTCAACATTTTCTCTGCTGCCCTTCTGATAATGTAATAAAACTGCATCATTAAGAAACACATGCTAACTAAAGGGAACTTCTTTAACTAAGTTCTCTTTAGTTAAAAAAAACTAAACAAAAAAATATATATATATTTTTTGCTCCTTAAAACCTAAGACACCTGTCGTTTACCATTTAGATTCAAATGTCTCTAGGGACATCTACTGGAGGAGCCCGGTACTGCAGCTCTTTATGTCGAATGGTTTTAAAAGAAACTTTAGGACCTCTTCATGCAATT
Organism: Girardinus metallicus; assembly: GCA_903067095.1. Taxonomy (NCBI): domain Eukaryota; kingdom Metazoa; phylum Chordata; class Actinopteri; order Cyprinodontiformes; family Poeciliidae; genus Girardinus; species Girardinus metallicus. Next base: position 71,786 of record CAEGAE010049094.1, read on the forward strand.
CTTCCTTAAGTGTTGTAAAACTGGTCGGTCTGCAATTTAAGCAATGTATTCGTTTTTGTTTTTTTGTTTTTTTTTATTTTGCTATATTGGACAGAAAAATAACAAAAGGAACTGAAGATTTTTAGCCTTAAGCATGAAGCACTCAGAGGCGCTGCCTTGATTTGATGCGTTTCAATACAAATCATTCCAGATCAGGTTCTGTTCATTAAAAAAAAAAAAAAACAGAGAAGACTATTACTTTTGCGCATTTTGCACTGCACAAATATCTGTTTATTTCAGGTTATCAAACAAATTTTAAAATCCCACAAAAAAAAAAAAAAAACTGAGCAAATTATTTCATGAATCACGAAGAAAGGAGTAAAGGGACATGCGTACCAAGCGGAGGATCTCTGAGGTTGACCAAGAGGCTGAGAACTGATGGATGACACCCCAGGAGGACACAAAACACACCGTGAAACTACAGAAGATGACTCACGGAGCAACCACTCCAAATAATATGTTTCACTGAAAGTGTTTAAGAAATAATAAACATTTTAAGTAATCAAATAATCTGAATTGATGATTTATTTGACTGTAATGCTTGACACGTGAGTGGGCTTGGTTTAGTTTTGCTTATAGGAACCTCTAATGTTTTATGATGGCTACAATGTTTATGTCTGTGTTGTATTTTAGTGCTGTCTTGAACTGCTTACATCTTGACCTAAACGCAACAAACAAAACCTAGCGCTTCAGTTCATAGCAATCAGACGGGAACCGATTAATGAGCCATTAGCCGCTATTAAAATAATCACCTAAACTATCTAAAAGAGCTCCTTAAAGTTGTGCTGAAACTTTTTTTTCAGGCTTTCCAGCTGTGTCCAAAATATGTCTGACGCGCTGAAAGTTCAGGACCATGGTCAGCTTCGGTTCAGAACCAAGGCCAGTACCGGGACTACAATTAGTTCGTGATCAGAACCATATTTCGGAAAGAGTGCAGTCAGAACCACGAGGCTGGCAGAGGAGCGACGGTAGAGAAAGTTATCATGATACTATTCAACGAGTTACCGTGAATGTCCCACAAAAAGAAAAAAAAAAATACACAAAAAGAAAAGAAAAAAAACACACACATAGAAATAGATTAGTGCATAATATTACACACTTAAATATTTAACCTTACTACTGATCGTGCAGCTCTAACAGTAAAGGCTAATTCTGATTACAAATGTTGAAAACTAAGAGATTATCTAACCATACTGTGGCAAGCATGTTTATACGTCTTCGTTCCAAAGCAATCATGTCATTGGAGCGTTTTCTAAGGCTCCCCCATGCTGTTGATGTGTATTTCTACAGCAGGGGTCATTCACATGCGTTTATTTCATGTTGGTCCACTCTGCTGCTGCGCGCTCCCCCGCTTCACAGAGGTGCTGCTGCTGCTGCTGCTGCTGCTGCTCTGTGCCGCGCATCTCCGCACGGAGCTGCCGGAGGAAAACTAAAAGAAAAGGAGACATTCTGACAGATTTCATCACAGTAGTGTGTGAAGACTTTTATTTCTCTGGAAGTGTTCGGTTTTACTCCTACACGAAAGCGCCAGCGAAACGTCGTTGTAAGGGACTTATTTCGGAGTTTGTGGTTCGTGCGCTTTTGCGTTATCAGCTGTCTAATGGATGCCGATGGATTAGTTTAGAGAACTGGTGAAGGGGGGGTTGTATGTTTTGAAAGAAACTTGCAGTTCACAAGCTGCTGAGTGCAAAGGAGCTTCGGCACTGCGGAACGGCGGCTGCTGGAGAAGTGGAGCGGGATTTTCTGACCGTTGCCGCTTTGTTTTTTTTTTTTTTGTTTGTTTGCTTGTTTTTTTCTTGGATTTTATTGTGGAGATTTTCCAACTCATCCGTCGCAGCTTCCTATTGTTTTCCCATTACGATGTTGATGAAGGAGTACCGCATCTGCATGCCTCTGACAGTGGAGGAGGTAGGTGAAGTTTCCATTCATCCTCGCTGCTGTGCATCCTGCTCTTTCTGCTGGGTTTCACTGTTTCACTACATATCTGTGCTTAAAAGCCACGCAGCTGCAGTCCTGTTCCCTGATGGGCAGTTCTATCTGTTTGTATTGTCTTGTTGTAAAGTTGCCAGCTATGCGTTTTTTCCCGTATTTTGCAGCAGAACAGTGTTACAATAGAGTTGCAGTCAGGTTGCAGTCGCGGGGTGGCGCTATTGCTGCTTTTCAGTTTATAATTCAGCATTTGAATAAGCTGTTATCTATCTATCTATCTATCTATCTATCTATCTATCTATCTATCTATCTATCTATCTATCTATCTATCTATCTATCT
>CAEGAE010049104.1:0-37578 GCA_903067095.1 Girardinus metallicus
ATACATTAAAGATCTGCTGTTGTTCTACCAACCATCTAGACCCCTCAGGTCTTCTGGTTCTGGTCTGCTCTGCATCCAGAACCAGAACCAAACGAGGAGAAGCAGCATTCAGCTTCTATGCACCACAAATTTGGAACAAACTTCCAGAAAACTGTAAAACAGCTGAAACACTGAGTGCCTTTAAATCGTGACCAAAAACCCACCTGTTTAGAGTTTATTTGAAACATAATCAATTATGAATTTAATGATGGGAATTGACTTAATGTAATGTTTTGATTGTTGATTCTATGTTGCATGACTCTGTGTTTTTATGTTTGTTTTCATGTAAAGCACTTTGAAATGCCCTGCTGCTGAAATGTGCTATACAAATAAAATTTGATTTGATTTTGATTTGATTTCTGTAGGAAAGCTGAGGTTTAGAGGCAGCTCACCTACTGGAAAATTCAGTAAACTTCTGCATGAAATTCACAGAAGCTGCATTGGTCAGAATAACACTAGACTGAAATCCACTGTACAGCAATATGAGAGGAAAAAATAGAAAAAAAAGCACCTTGGGCAAATGAGAAAAAAGCATGCATACCTTCAGCACCTTTCTTTGGGATTTACCTGGAATAAGAAAGGATTGAAGCTACAGCTGGCTTTACAGACACTGTGTTACTTTATTAAAGCTCATGTGCCAACTTTGGCACTGTATTAAAAACTGAAAGAGAGGTAGTGAGAACCTGATTCCTCAGGATAGAAAGAGAGAAATCCCTGGTTGAAGCACCTCAGATCTTTGGCTTCCTGCCTGCAGCTCCTGCTGAAGCCCCAGCAGGCTCTACTGATATTTAGAAGATGCTGTCCTAGGTTAACAGGCATTCACTTTAAAAGGTATTGATTTTAAGTTCAATAAAACATGTATTATTTGCAATTTCTTAAAGCAGAAGGAGCTACTTCTTCCTTTGGAAGACATTGTCTTAAGTTTAAGAATTTCATGCTGATGGCGGTACATATGTAGATTATTAAAAGAATCCATGATGAAAATTAAAAAGGTTTGGGTTAGGGTACCACTGAGGTCAATTTGTCTACAGCCAAAAGGTCAAATGGGAAAAATAATATGCACAAAGAAATATGATGGAGATTTATTCTATAAGAAAATACAACATTGGTCCATTACCACAGCTAAAACGATCAAATGATCAAAAATATAAACAAGGCAAGGGACAAATGCATTTATGTCAGTTCAGGTGAACATAAGAACGTAGCACCTTGTTATCTACAGTATATTTAATTCAACTTAGTTTATTTATTTAGCGCCGATCCTCAAGACGTGTCATCTCAGGCTAATTCAGTCCAATCATAAATCAGTCAGTCAAGCTAGTTCAATGTGCTTTACATTATAAAAACATAATACAGTAGCCAATTATGAAATAAGCAATAAGCATTATATTTTTTTCAAATGTCATCATCAAATATATTGATTGTTGTTCCAGTTCTTACAAATCTAAGCCAGTTCTAAACAGATTGAATTTTAGCCTTACTTTAAATGTGTTTTTACTGATTTGCAGTTTTCTATAAATTTACCATTTTAATTGTGTTGACTTTGCAGCAATCCCTCACACCGAGCATGCATTTATAAACACCGGAAAGGAAAAACTCCTCCTTAGCAGGAAGAAACCTCCAGCAGAACCAGAACCGGGCTCAGTGTGAGTGAGTGGTCATCTTATACTGCTGACTGAGAATAGAACACTGAAAAGAGAAACAGATGCACTGATCCAGGAGAACTTTTTATGTTAGAGAAAAGTAAAATAGCAGGCGAAGGAGAACATTAGGTTGTTGGCAGCATTATCTTGGCCAATGCCTTCAGGAAGGTGTGACAGCTAAACAGAACGCCAAACCAGATGTAGAAGAAAAACACAACTGAGATAAAAGTTGAAACAACAGCAAAGAGAACGAACCGAGTGGTCAGCTTATCGTCCAGCAGCCTGAGCATACAGCAGGATAACTGCATATTATATGTACATATAATGTATTGTATTACATGTTATGTATGTTAAAAAAATAAACACTCATAAAAAATTACATGAATTTTACACTTAAAACCACAGATTTAAAAACATCGGGAATTAAAAACCTGTTCTTTAAAAGAAGTTCTGTGTTCATCGTCTTCGCTTCTTTGGACCCAAAAAATGTGAGAAAATCACAAGCAAAAAGCTTCTTTATCCACAAGACAGTAGCTTACTTTGTTTTTTTTATATTTTTCATTGTTAAAACCTACATCTTCCAAAAACTAACAGCAAAATGTCTAATATTCATATTACTTATTTCCATATGTTCATTTTATTGAAGGTTTCTGCAGCAGGATGGACAGATCTGAGCCGCAGCTTTTTTGTTTATCTGTAGTAAATTATCTGTGTGTGTGTGTGTGTGAGTGGGTGTGGGGGCGTGCGGGCGTGTGTGTGTGCGAGTGTGCGTGCGTGTAATTGGCTTCCTTTTGCAGCACAAAAAATGCATACTAGCTGGGATTGTCTTTGAGCTTAGGTGTGAATGTGTTTGCTTCATTTTGGTTTTATGTCAGTAAACAGACAACGTACAGTTAAAAAGCTTTTATAACACATAGCAAATCATAAAGGCAGATATTATTTGAATGTAAAAACGGAGAAGCTTTCAGTATAAGGATGATTTAAGCCCTGACCAAACAGATTTTTTTTCATGTCTCACATTAATATCATAAAAAGAATAGTTCTAAATCAAACTCATTGCCTAAGACTGTTGCATAATGTTTGTAAGGACTTGCAGTCTGTCACAGTCAAAGCCATCAAATAAAAACAAAAAGTTGTTTTTTTACTGAGATTTAGCAGAAAAGTGAAAACTTTTTATCCATCTGTTGAAGATTCTTTCATGTCATTTGAAACTTTTGGTTTGTGCTTCTGAATGCCTGATTTCCTCCAGGAAGGAAGCAGCTCCATTTCCTCTCCTTTGTTCCCGCTCTGGTTTTTCCCACTAACTTTATTTTAAATAAGAAACGTACAGGAACAAAATAAAACACGGCGAGTAGAGAGCAAGATATAAACATAAATACAGTAAATTATAATGTCAAAATTAAACTGCTGCTCGGTGGCAATAATATTTGAAGCGCAGATATAATTTGAAGTGAATTTGCTATTTACCTTTAGTGATTTAGCATAAGCTTCCGCGAAGTACTGTGTGTGTGTAACGCTTTAGCATTAGCAGAACTGTTTATGATTAGTGCACTAGGGTTAGCACAGCTAACTTTTTAGGTTATGGTGTCCATCACTGATTTATGTATTTGTCAAAGAAACAACCGTTACTGTTGTATTTTTGTTATGTTTGGATTTGTGTGACATTGAGATGCCTTTGCTAAGTTTTTATTGTTTTGTAAAGCACAAAAACATTACTGCAGGGAAAGTAACTCCATGCTCTATCATCCATAATGCAAGGCAGGTGTGTGAAAACTTTGAGCTATTCCTCCAGCTTTTAAAGAACACAAGGTAGGATCAGCACAAATCAAGCAAATGAGGAGAAACAATCTGGCAGAAGGTTTTTTTCTGTCTCTGAGGTGACGCTGACAGAGGGGAAGAAGAGTGAGAGTCCCTCCATCGGCCTCCTTCATTTCCTTCTTTTTCCTCTCTCCATCATTCTCTGCCTGGTTCCCTCCATCACAGTCGTCTCTCTGTTTGCTCTTCTCACTCCCCGTTTTCCCTCCCCATTAAAGACGTTGTATCTTACAAACTATACATTCACCATATGAGAAACAAATCTGGGTTGGGTAACAATGATGCATTGAGTAAATGAAGTTTAAAAAAACCCCACCATACAACACACTTGTCTCCATGTAGAGTCTGACTATTCCCAGATGCTGCTGGTTGTTTCTACACAAAGAGGACACACACATGAAATCCCTGTGGGTTTGAAGCGACACCGTCTTTTCAGCGGGTGCCAGCAGAGCTTTCACTCTTTATGACTGACTGTACTTTAACATCAGAGGGAGTAGAGCAGAGAGACTCCCTCCCAATGAACAGTTAGATGGAAAATCCATTTAAACAAGCTGAGTCATGGATGGGGGGAAAAAAACTGCTTTCAGAATGAATTATTGAAGAATCTACCAAGTAAGGATGGAAATGTGGACGCCTAGTCTGGAGATAAAACCTAAATCTGTCACAACTTTGCAGTCTCTCAACTTGTTTGCATTAGGTGGCAAACAAGCTGAAGGATAAAAAAAAAAGTTAATATGGAGGGAAAAAAGCTCTTTTGGGTTTCCAGGATAATAAATAAGCCGACAATATTTGTAATTTCAAACAGCAGTGACTGGGTGAAAAGCTTAAATGAAGTTAATGGCAAAACTAGAGCTGAAAAACCTGTCAAACTGCAATCAACGTTGCAATACTGATGTGCATAAAGTTCTCCTTGAATATAATGTTTTCTAGGGTTTCTTGTTTCACACATAATGCCTTGAAGCTCTGCTTTTCCTGCAGTGGAATGAACTTTCACTGTCCTGTTTGGATCCTGCATAAATCTTAGTCCACCTCTCACCCAAAAACCAGTGGCTGTAGGCACCCAGTAAGATTTCGAGCTCCATTTTGTCCTGCTCGCCACGGCGATTGCTAGGAATGAAGTCTGAAGACGCTTCCGGTTTTGACAGCCGACGAAGGGTCGGTCTACATCGACCCTTCTACAAAGTAGACTCCGTCCTTCGAAGCACAGAGTCAGAAGGACTCTGCCACCACATTGCACTGTTTCTTTCACCATGGCAACCACCTTTGTTGTTAGTGTGAGGAGTTGGAGCACAGCATAGGAAGCTTCACGCTGTTTTCACACAGTTTTCTATTTTCAATTTGAAAAACGCATGACGGCCAAGAATAAAGAACAGCAAGTTCTGTTATGTCTTTCAGGACTCTGTGTGACCGGTGACTGGCTCCCACTCTGAATAGTGCAGGTACAGTGGGATCTTTGGTGGCAATTCTATCATGAAGGCAATTCCTCATTTTTTATATGTCAGTATCAACGAGTCACCTGAGAATGAAATTGAAATGTTCTATGAATGTAGCTGAGTTATCAGATACATTTTAGGTGAATTAACCAAAAAGTAGATCACTGAGTCAGTTTCACTTTCAGTTTCTAGCAACCCACATGGCAGGTGAGTAAATCACCAGCAGAAACTGCTTATTGCTAGGTTTATTATTGGTTTATTTATTATTGAGTCACTGGTGATATTTAAGTCACAGTTGCATTGATGCACACATTTATCTGCAACATTTTTGCACCTATTTTTTTTTTTAATTTATAGTGATACAGAGAGAAACAATTTGGCTTTTATTAGCAGTGGGTTTGTAATATTCATCAAGCAACAAACTCACTCTAAAAACTCAGAAATATAATAGTAAAAATAACACAGGAAGGGTTGCAAACCCCAAAGTATTCACAGCCAATGTTCAGATCCAGTTATAGAAAAAAATGGGGTAAGCAGCAGTTGAGAAGAAACAATTTTAAGGTTGAGCTCCAGCTTTGATGTTCACCATTGGGGCTGCGACAACATCTAATAAGCATCAGATGAATATGAAATGCAAAACATATTTGTCATCTCTGTTGAGCTGGAAAGGCAAACCACTGGAGATCATGAGTTTTTAGGGAGAGTTTGTTGCTTGATGAATATTACAAACCCACTGCTAATAAAAGCCAAAGTGTTTCTCTCTCCATGTGTCTTCAGTTCAACATTCTCAGCCATTCCTGAACAATGAACCTTCTGCAGAACCACTGACGTCTCTAATTATCCAGTGTTTGAACTATTTTACTGGCATCCAAGAAAAATAAAAAACTGTAAAACAACAAGCAAAGACAACTAACAATATTGATAAATCGTTCAAGCTGCATCTGATATGGTGAACTATTTCACCTTGTTTCTGTTTTAACGATATTAGACAGAAATGGAGGCCATATTGAGATATTTTGTTTCATTTTCCTCCATCTTTATAATTGTTTAGCAGATTACTAATAAATACATTGGAGAAGTTATTTTAACACAAATACTGTAGTATATTAGCCCTTTCTAGACTCAAAACCATAAAGTTTATACACATTTTATTTTTTCTGAGAAGTATGTTTTCCATGATTGTCAAAGAAAGATCTGATGAAATTTTCTTTTTTAATGGGTGGAAAAACAAGATTATTTATGGTGTTGTTTTCGTTTATGTATTTCCCTAATTAAAGCATATTGGCTTCCAAAGGCAATAAAGGAAACAAATTGCTTTGGCATAGCTGTGGCAGTTGGAGGACAGACTCTGCGTATTGGCAGATAAAATGAGATGGTATTTGGAGTCTTTGAAACTACATTTGAGCTTCAGTCGATGTTAATAAGGCCTAGCAGAAAGATATCACCACTCCCAAATATTTATTCTGTCATTTTGTGGTTATACTTTATGTACATGTGTATACACTTAAAGTTTTTTTTTTTTCTTTTTTACTTTTGTGGTTAATTATTTTGGGATGAAGTTTACAACTGATATAATAATTGTTGTATTTAATAATAGTTACCTCTGGGATTCCATAATATTGGGGTATGTAAAAGTTTCTGGGTTTAGCCATATTTTTAAAAACATTAGTTTAATTTAATCCATGTTTTTATCTAATGTGTAGATATAAACATTAGACACACGTGTCCTGTGCAGTGGTGTGAAAAACATGTGTGTGAGCTCCATAAAACATGGTTTCAATAGTCTGACTGTGACAGTTTGAACCGGGACCCGAAGGAGAAACCACAAAACAAGCTTTCCTCAAATAACAGCAAGGGGTGGCGATGCACTGCGGAGATAATGGCCTCTTTGAAAACAATCAGGCTTTCCCTCCTGTATTTTGGAGGGAACACATGTTTGCCTGTCTCTACTTCTGTCAACACCCACCACTACAGTGGCAGAGACCAGAGAGAGCTCTGCTGCTCATGTGGCGAAGGCGGGAGAGTTCCCCTGTCATGGATGGCTGATATAACGACTCATATCACAGAAATGCATCTGTGCGGTCAACACGGTGAGGGGGGAAGCAGTGAGCACAAAAACAAGGCAGACGGACAAAGGTAAGTATGAAGAAATGCTGAAGAGCTGAGATTAAGTCTCTGAATTGGTTAAAGTTCCTATTTGGTAAACCAAACTCTAATTCCTGACCTCGTCTTGCCCTCTAACTATGAATCTACCCCTTTCTATTCTTCTAGGAGTGAATAGTGGAACCAGATGTTTTTAACAGATAACAAATGTCAGAAGCAATAGCTGCCTGAGCACCTGGTACAGTACAGACAAAGAGCTCTGGACATTTGAGAACAGATTCCTTTAACTGCATATTCTACAAATTGCATCACTTTAGTTTAATGCAAGATACAAAACCATTCAGCTTTTTTAAATATTAATAATAGAACAACATTTTCCCGCCTGATCTTTTAACAGTGACTGTTGAGAATTTGCCTTTGTGCCTTTGTCATCATCAGAGGATGCGCCGCCTCAGCGGTCATAAAAAAATAAAATAAAAGTAAAACAGTATGAATATTGTTATTAAGTTCTGTACATGTGATCACATTAGATTGTTTTTGTTGAAATTGATGGGAGATTTGTGAAGTGAGTAGCTTAGTAAGCGTCACCACATTCACTTGTAATAGGTGGTTTTATGTCTCTGTTGTAATTTTTGAATACATTCAGATGAAATGTCCTCTCTTTATATAAATAAGATCTTATATTTAACTGGTTCGTGTTAAATAAATGGCGTCATTAAAGGGCCATAAACTCACGAGGTGAGACAGGCAGTACCTCTGCCTCTCTGAAGAGGGCGCTCTTGAGTAAATAGCTTTGTGATGTTTTTTCTTCTATGTAGAGACCAGAAGAACCAAAACACTCGCTCTAAATCATTCAGCTTGAAAATAACCAAACTGTACCTTTAACGTAAAGATGAAGTGAAAATGTTGGCGTGGGAGAGAAACTCCCTCTGTTCAACCTGAGTGAAACACCTGAACCCTCAGAAAGGCGAAGCCGGAGCGTACTGAGGCAGCAGCACGCACAAACATTCACCTGCTCCTCACAAAGTAAACTATTTAAAAAGAGAAGGGTTTGATTTGAGTGCTGCAATAAAAAGTAAAATGAAAACAAGCCCAACCGTGACTCCACTATGAAGCAAACGTACATCTGTGTAACTAATCCTTAAAACTAACAATCTATCACAGCATCATTGAGGTGAATTTTAATTATGTATTTAAAAAACAACTTGAAACCCTTTAATACCAACATTTTGTTTTGACTGAAATATTTTGGAGAGCTCTATGTAGGTATTTCTCTTGTTACTTCTTTAGAAATGGTCACATTAAATAAAATTAAATAACATTACTGTTTATTTAATCCATTCTGATACTTCAGTCATTCAGGTAATTTTTTTAATTAGTTTTTTCTTTTTTATCTGTTTTGATTTAATAGTTTTTGTCCTATGCATTTAACAGGCCAAACAATCTACATCCTTTGGTCGGGAAAAACGATCCGTACTTGACTGTAGAAGCCTAATATGTCACTTATAATACAAAACAGTTGAGAAATCTGGTGTTCAAGTTCAGATTGTAAAGTATATTACTTTATACCTACTTTTTCTTTTGGGGATTTTTAATTGTTGAAATCTTCTGCCAGTGGCCCTTCATGCTTTAAGCATCAGATCATCTGATTTTATGTTGGCTATTAAAGTTACATTCCACTCTGACATTCAGTACCTCAACTGGGAACCTGTCCAGGGCGTAACCTGCCTCTCACCCAATGACCAATGACCTCTGGACCCCCAGCAACTGGAAAAAATCCCATTAAACAGTCTGATGCATGTTTCAACAGTATGCAAGCAGTTTGTGTGAAGGATCTGATAAAACCCCCTGTGTGAGTGCAGATTATTCCTGATCAGATTGGAGGGAGAAGCTTCAAGTCCTCTCCATCACGTCGGATCACTTCTGATAACTTTGGATCAAACAATCTCAGAGGGGAGGAGAGATGGGACTAACATTCAACTAATATTTCTAATATTTACTTTTTGGCCTGAGAATTAAAAAAATAAATCTAAGAATTAACAGTCTATAATTTTGTCAGACTGCTGGGACTGCTCAGATTTCTTTGGGTCATAAATGGTGGAAAAGAAACAAAACACTGGTTGCTTTGCTCACAACTGAATCAAAATTAGATACAATGCGGGGAAAATTAACCATTTACTAACCAGATTCAGATGTCATGCAAACATTGTTGAATTGTGGGATTAGTAATTTGATTCCTGGAGATTATCTGGCACTTCTTGTACCTTGATGTTCGGACACCAAAACCTCATTTTTCATCTACTGCAGATAAAAGATAGCAGCTCATATTTCAACAATATTAATATACTCATTTCACCAGCTGGACCCTCGTTCAAATAATCAGTGTCATGTGTTCAGTAGTTAATGGTGTCACTGAGGATGTTAAGGATTAAAAGCCACTTTATATGAACTTTCCAGTGAGTTATTTGCTGTCGATCTTGTGTGACGGCAACTCTGAGGAAAACTGAAGAAAACTGTTGACGTACGCTTGAGGAAAAAAAAAAATAAGACCATCATTAATTATATTGAATTTCTCAACTGAATTTACCTGCCTTCGAAAAGTGTAGTTAGTTGAACCTAAGAAGTTCTGCCTTTAAATCAGTTTGAAGCTGGCAGTGGTTCTGAAAACAACCCGGTTTAACCCTTGTGTTGTCTAGAGGGTCAAAAGTGACCCATTACCATGTTTAGCTGTAGAAAAAATACCCTAAACAATCTTTCTCCGAGGGGAGGGGTGGCGGCTTGAAATTTTGTGACTTTTTCTAAATTGACCCCGTCAATTTGTTTTTGTTCATATCTCCTTGTGGGCTGTACACCACTGGGTACAAGGATTGTCTTATGGTCATTTTAGACCCATGAATTATAAAAGCATTTAAACACCAGGAAAAGAGTTCAAAGGCCACACACAAACTCTCTCTAACACATACACACACACACACCCACACACACCCACACACATATCAAAGAAACTGGATTGATGTACCTGTACCTGCACTCTCAATCTGCAGCTAACCTCTCACATCACACAAGTTCCCAAACAACAGAAAACTATATCAGACATAATAACAACAAATTAGGCGTAGAGGATATGAAGGTATGCTGAATCTGAGTTGGAGACGTTCCACTAACAGGTGATAAGTTGTATGTTTGCACATATTCTTCAGCATAAGAAGTCGAACATCTTATATTGAACAAATTCTTGTGCTGAAGATGTTCAACGTAGGAGCGTCTTCATATGGTGAAGAACATCCTCATGCTATGAAAATGTTCTTGAACATCTTGTGTTCAACGTGGGGTGGGAAGGACAGGACGTTCTTCAGCTTGTGTTGAAGATGTTCAACATAAGAACATCTCATAAGTTCAACACCTTATGTTGAACAGAATATGTCCTTGTGTTGAGCATCTCATATAATTATGAGATAACAGCTGATGTTAAATTATTCACAAAATCAAGCAACATTTTTTGATTGATTTTATCATTATAATTAACTTCCTAAAATTGTAAAGGAGTTGACTAAAAAGTTCCAAATTGTTGACTTTTTCCCCCTTTCAGTATAACTCATTCAGAAGTAATAACTTCATATTTATATCATTACAATAATAAACCTTTACTGTGTAAAAGAAAACTGCTACAACACTTTTTTTTGTAGTAAAAAGAAAAAAGTGTGTAATACTGTTGATCGTCTTTTTGTATTATGTAACAAAAACATGACGAAATAATGATAAAAAATGTATTGAAATGAGTTGAATTGATAAATATCAGATTGTTTCATCATGCAAAATAGATTTTGGATTTAAAATTCAATTAATCTGCTTTATTTTGGGACTTTTGTTAGAGCAGGTCACTTTTGACCCGTAGGACAAGAGGAGTCAACAGAATGTTAGGATCGCACGAGGGTCAAGTTACCTTCGGATCGCCAACCAGAACCACAAAAATCATGAAGGTTGTTACAAAAAATGTGCAATTTCTTTTTTCTACACTTCAGTTTAGTATGTTTTGACATGTTGTTGGGAAATCTGGGTAAACCAGAATTAGTCTGATATTAAATGCAAGTGAACAAACATACAACATCATTTCAAATGAATAATAATTCTGACTGGTTGCTTTCGGTCTGACTTCATGTGAGCTGCATGTAGAAATCCATCAGAACTCATTGGGAGACCAGCAGGGAGGGGTGGTCTGGTCCCCCAGCTTCTGATGATTGATGACACTTCTTGTGACACCGACAGAGAGGGATCAGCCGAGCAACCAACCACGTCTGCATAACTCTGCTTGAGCCAGACGCCAGCCATGCTATTGTGTCATCGACACTGTCGCACACACACAGTGGGACACAGTGTTTGGCTTGTTTGCCAACAAGTCAAACACTCATAATGAGTCTCTCGGAAAGAACGGGCTTGATTTATTATTGGTAAAACCCAGGTTCTGATTCGTTTTGCATAAATGCAGGACATGTTTACACTAATGTTAATACACCTGCGATCTTAAAATGCTTCACTTTTGTCTTCATTCCACAATCAGTTTCTAAGTTCCTGTTTTTATTCCACAGGTTCAGATTTCAGCATCTCCATTGTCTCGTTGATTCAGGTCAACATCTAAAACATTTTATTTAAATACACATCAAGATACATTTTTGACAGATTTTGATCATTTTTTACAAATAAACCATTGTGTTGTTTTTAGTGTCACAGTGAATTATTCATACTTCTGGCAAATGCAACCAAGAAATTTGTTTCTTCTCTAAACATAATAAAACAATGATACAGGAGTTTTTTATGTGATATGCAGGAAATAATTGATGCCCTTCTTAATAATCAGTGGGAAAGTTTTAATTGGCATTACAACGATCACATATTTCTTACAAGTTCTAATCAGCCTTTTGCATGTTTCCCCCAAAAAGTAAAGTAAATAAAATGTCATGATAAATCCTGTTTATCTCAGATTCCTAAACTTCTAGAACAACTTAAGCATCCACTCCAAGCCAAAGGGGGCAGTAATGGACCAAATCAACGGAGGAAGACGTTGTGTTGGAGGATTCCTGGACTTTATTGGCATTTTTCTTTCTGTTCCCAGTAGCAGTTTGAACAGCAACATGATTGTTTGCAAATTGTGCAACAGAGAATTGTCAAGGCTGGGGTGTGACTTAAATACAAAACATGTTTCTGCAACCATGCACCACAGGCAACACTGGCTACGAACGGCTGAGAGCCAAAATATATTCACATATCTTTTAATTGATTCAATCTCTTGCCAAACTTTACTTACATTTTTAAAACATTGCTTAGTGTTTCGAATATCGCTTCTTTTTTTTTTTAATTCACTGGGATTAGTTAATTACCGTGCTCCCAATGTATTAGACATATTATGTTCCACCACTAACATTAACTATTATCAACGAGTGCAACTGAAATAAAACATCTAAACCTCCAACTCATTTATGTTAGCATCCCAAACGTCTCCATTTCTTCTTTACAGTAATCATGAAGAAAAAAATGGAAATCTCATTTTGTAAATAGTTTGTTTTTATGCTATTTTTAATACTTGTACAGTATTTTTTTTCTTATCATGTAAGAAAAGGTTTGCCTATACTGCCTATATGTTTTTTATATTTTTATCTTTGTAAAATAGAAATAACGCAAAGGGTATTTTTATTCTGTTCTATTCTATTCTAAATATTCATAATACATAAAGGTTGAAAACTAACAAAGTAACCCTAAAATAATATGTTCTTTCATGAATTGTTTATGAATATCAGTTTTTCCCAGTGTGGCTGCTCTAAAATCATAATTTTTCACTTCTCCTCTGCAGCTGTCCAGATGTATGATTTACAGCAGTCTCCAGTCACTTTCATTTTATTGAGTTATCAATTTCTCAGCGTAAAGAAAAAAAACTTCCACAAACTCCTGTTACAACTCAAGGCCCACATTGAGATGACATTTAAAGAGCTGGCCGTTAACAATATATCTGGTTGCAGTGAGAAAGCAGGATTTTACTGCCAAGCGCATATCAAATAATGGCGTTTGCTGGCACGTCCGTGTGAACAGAACAATATCTTCTCAGCACCAAGTGGACCGCGGGGAACGCCGTATCCGGCGCCAACCAGAAAGACTGAAAATTCCTGACTTCATAAAAAAAAAAAAAAAAAATTCTGGCCCATCACAGCGCCTGGTAATCAATATGAAGGGCACAGCTGTCACACTATAAAAAACAGGCCTAATTTGGGAAGAGCCCTTTTCTTTCAGAGTCCTCCTCTGTTGGAGGACATCAGGATCACCTAGATGTAGGTAAGTCATCCTCCGTTTTTCACTAAAAAATACTTTTACAACGCCATATTTACTCACTAAATGATCCTGTTTAATAAATCGCGATTAGAGCTAAAAATAAACATAACATCTCTCTTCAGTGCAGGCTCATTCTATGAATTTCATTTCCTGAAAACTCAGCAGTGAAATACTGTACCACAACGCTGTTTTGCAATCTGATACACTGAAGACGAGACCTTGAAGAAGGCCAGAACCACATCTATCAGTGACTAAATCTGTCCTTGCATTCTCAGGGAAGACTCTCAAGGATGAGGCAAGTCTTCAAAAGCATCTCTGCCTTTTGATGTAAACTTCTGTGACTGCTGGGTGCCTCTTCAGCCCTGCCGTCTTTTAATTGATTATGTGAGGCAGAGGGCACTGTATTGTAAATGAGGTGCAAGACAAAGACTTGCAACACTCAGTGGCTTTCGCCCTGTTATTTTCCGCTACTGCGGCGGTTGACGGTAAAGACGGACGCAGTGTACCATTCAGGGAAAAGGTCATTGGAACACTGGGTGCCAAGAGGGAATAAAAAAATTTTATTTTGAGAAAAAAACGCAACAAACATTTATAATTTTAAATTATTTCAGAACAGACACGTCTGGATTTGTCTTTCTGGATCTTGCCTTTCCCCTCTATGGAGAAAGGAAAGTTGATTCTCACAAGCTGCAGGAGTGGAAGTAAAATAAATGTCCTCTACTTGCTGCTCAGGGTAGCGTGACATTTGACAGTCTTTTAAGGGGCAGAATGAGGCATGTTTGGGTGCGGAAAAAATTCAATTGTGCTGTATTGATTCGCGGGCGTCTGTCATTATTCCCAGGTTGATTGACAGGTGGAAATTGGTAACGTTAAGTATTTCATATGTTATAGGGGCTGACATTTGTTTGTCTGCTCCCTATGTCAATATTGTTGGAGAGATCTGTAGCGTTATGAGATAGCATTATACACCGACTGTGGCTTTTGTGTGATGTTCCAATGTTTTTTCCAACATAATTTAAGATATATTAAAAAACCAGCTGAATCTGGGGGTGTTTAATGCCAATATTATTGTCTTCCTCCAGGGGATCATGTATGTTCATAGTCGCTGGCTGCTCTCCGTGCGTTCACACACGTGTGAGCTGCATGCTACACAATGCACACACACACACGCATACAGAGAACTAAAAATATATCCCAGTCATGCTTTCAGGCAACAAACACGGCCATGACAGTCAAAGGGAGCTATTTTGATTTAACTGTGTCAACAATTAGCATAAGAATGAAGCTCAATGACCCCAGCATGCTGGCGGTGGGCTCACCTGTTCCAGTGGTAACTGCAGTATTTCATTCATCCACATTAGCACAGATGTATATTTGTTTCGAAGTTCATGCCAAATTCATTGGAGCGCCAGTTTGTCTGGGTCAGGGGTCCTCAATTAAACTTCAGCGAGGTCCTCTGGTTTATCAAATAAAGGTCCACAATGTAGAATATTTGCCACATTTGTACAGCCAAAACTTTCTTGGCTTCATTTAGTAATAAATATATTTTCTTGTTTATCACTGAATAAGATAAGCCTTCATTATACCTAAAAACAACAAGCAGTCGGTGTCAGAGAAGTTAAGGATCTCTCAAACTGGCTTCTTTGATAACTATTTTCCTTTTCTAATTTCTAATTTTGGGGTAACTTTGATACACGTTGCTCCCTCAGAACAAATAATGCAAACACTCTGCAGAAAGAAAGAACATGGCGTCGATCCTGTCTAAAAGAAAATCTTCTTGTCTGTTCTCACTTTTTTTTTTAGAAACAGTTTGTTTTTTAATCATTAGTTTTTTCCTCACATGTTCTGTCTCTCCTTTCCATTGGCTAAGTTCTCTGCAGACAGAAGGTCTTCTTGTTCTTGCTGTTCTGGAAAAGCTGTGTTTTTTAAATCTCATACCTGTAAGTCAGATAAAAGATGTGCTTTTAAACAAAAATCAATTCATGTTAGGAAAAAACTGCTTTTTTCCAGCTCAATACTCTTGATATAGGTATTATAATCAGGATCAAAATTAATATTCAAGCTAAATTTAAATCTGAGGAAAGCCCAATGATGAGTTATGTTTAAACTGAAATTGCACATGAAACCAGATGCTTTGGGATTGAAAATCAACTATAAAATTTACAGTTTAAAAAAATAAAATGTTCATATATTTTCAGTATTTCATAAAATCAAACATTCTGAAACAAAAAGCCGACAATATTTAGAACCTAACAGTGGAAAAACATATGGACATAATATAAAGTGCTTTATATTATCCAAAATAAATTAAAGATTCAGATTTCTGTGATATAACTAATGAAAAAATTATTCAATTCAGTTTTACAAAATTTGTATAAAACTCTTGTAAAACACTGAGAAACGGCCAAACTGTACTTACAAATTGTTTGAATTAAAATAAATTCAAATCTGCTTTAAGCTCAATGTGTGTCAAGATAAACACTGGAAAAGATTAACATCTGTTATGTGAAGACTTATTCACAGTTGAAATAAAAATACAGAATTATTAGTGAAGTTGCTACAGTACATATTTATGCTGTTACATCTTTGCCAATGTTTTTTTTTTCTCCTTGTGTTATTTTGTTTTTGTTTGGATGAAAATACTTTATTCTCTTAAAAACTGATATCATTAAAAAAGACAAAAAGCATTCAGCCACCAACGCAGTATAAAGTAATATCTGATCTGTTTGTGATGAAAGGATGGAAGGAATACTGTTCTGTCTGAGATAAAACGACCGATCACGTCATCACGGGTAGGTCAGCCTGATTCCAGTTTCAGCAAAGCTTAGCTGGTTTTACTGCCTTTAAAACACTAATTATGTCCATAATAATTCCTCAGCAGTGCTGGAGGCTATATACATTACTACTCATACATTCATGCTGGCTGATAATTATCTGACTACAGAGGAGAGGAGTTGCTGAAAAATATCAAATTTCCAGGAGCACTTATCAGTCTGCGGCTTTCGATAGAGAATTAAAGAAAAGGACAGATGTAAACCCCACGTTATCCAACAATAGGAAGAGTTTTATAGACAAGAACCATTGGAATACTGAAAATGTTGTTACCATGGTGCAAGATTAATGCAAACAAATCCATTTGTATCCCCTTCAAAAGCTCAATGCATTTATTTTTGGCACATTTGTAACTGGGACATAAGTTTTCTGATCCACAGAGTAATATTCCACTGTTCAGAATAATCCATCTGTTTCAGGATTACTCTGGTCCAACCTAAAGGTAAATGTTTAGATTTTACTCACCCATCCCTTTTGCCACACTAACATAAGCGCTGTCTATACAGACCTCTAGTCTTTGGTCAACATTACATCTTAGCCGGACTTAAGAGTGACGTCAGTGGATCAGTGTTAAGGACATCTAGTTCGATCTGCATTTTGTTGTTTAATTATGCAAAAATTGTCATAATGTGCAATAATTGCCCTTGAAATGTTTCGGCGGTAGGAAGTTTCTCTTTCTGTACTGATAAAAAAACCTCTCAGACCTTTGTGTGCTCTGCAGCTCCCATCCTGACCCTGCAGCTACACTTATCAGGTCGAGTTTTAACCTGTTTTTCTGACAGACACCACCAGATGCTTGAGAGGCTCAAGGGTGTGGCAGTCTATTCAGAACATCCATTTCCCATTGTTTGCATTGCTATTGTTGTTTTTTGTTTTCCATATGGCCAAATTGCAAAGCAAAGCTTTACATGTAAGACTGGAAAAGTGATCAGAGTTAAAGGCACATTGCTCTGGTTTTGAATTAGTCTGGAATTTATTTTAAATGGATTACAATTCCAAAGTAAAACAATTATTAGCTAGGAAAAAGGAATTGGTCAAAAAATGACTCATGTAAAAACTGATAAAAGATGATGGCAGTTACAAAGTTGTAATATGTAGATATATCTTTATAAACCCATAAAAGCTGAAGAATGTTCAAAACATAAGTAGATTTCAGTTGACCTCATTTTAAAACACATTTTGGCACAAAAACATTGTCTCGGTGGGTACGCTGGTCGCATTGCTATCGGAAGGTTGTAGGCTCCATTCCAGCTTCCTCCACATTTATTCACACACATTTATACATGCCTATAAATGTGTGTGTTTGTAGTGAAAAGCGCTTTAGTGGCCGGTGCGACTGCACTGACTTGAAGTCTCACAGTAAACACAGAGACAGACACAAACATGGAGTTCTTCACAGAAGACAGGCCTTTTAAACAGAATTCAGTCAAATTAATGTGTGGCTACATACTGAAAGAAAAAGCTCACTTTTCTTACAAAGATCCTTTATGCAGAGAAAATACAGGTTTGTTTCAACCAACAAAACAGTCAGGATACTTTTTTGCCCAAGGATTATGAAGTATTAAAATCTCGGATTCAGAAAACAACAGCAGCCCAAATCCTAACACAACGCAGGTAACGTCAAAGCTAGTTAGCTGAAGCAGGGAGTCAACAGTCAGACCACTGATGTGTTGTTTCTAAACCCAAAGTTTGTCCAAAAATAAAACACTATTTTACCTCATATTTACATGTATGTGTCTGCTGTCAGTAATGAATGCCTGATGTATGGAGATCACATGGCAACATAAACCTTCAGCTCTCTGCTAAGAGAGCCGTAAGCTGTAACCTGCATGTTTTAACCAAAGACAATTAGCTGCAGCTGTGATTGTTTCTTTCCCGGTGTCTGAGCCAAGTGAACCTCATGATAGCCGCTTCCATCTGCGTATTTTAACATTACATCCAAATGTGTATAGCTTTAAATTAATTTTCATTGCAGTGCCCGATGTTGTGGGAAAGCTTTTAGGTGTGGATAGAAATGAAGAGTTTGGTTAGAAATAAAGTTTTTGAGTGCTGTAACTACGATGACAATGAGGTTTTTGTAGGATTGGTGCTTGCAGGAAACAGTTTGGTAATGGTGATCAAAACAGAGCGAAACTTCAGCCTGGCTAGACTTTTATTTTCAAACCAGTTTCTGTCACAAAAGTTTTAATCTCCATAGTGAGCTATATGCAGACTGGGATCTCATCAGAAAGCTTTAAATTTATTTGTGGTGTGCCAGTTTGTTATATCTCCAAACTAATTTTCTCAGACAACGTTTCTCCTGACTTCCTCCTTCTTACCAGATAAATCAGGATATCAGTTGTCACTTTATCAGCTCAACTTTAATCTGGAGGCTTCGTTATCCCTATTTTTGTCTAAGATGAACGTTGGGTTATGCATAAACGCATGGTTTAATATTTGACATGTAAGTTCATCACTCTTAACTTTTGTTTTTCCCAGCTGTTTTTGTTTCCTTTCATACTTTTTAAACACTTTTCTTGATTTTAGGAATGGAAGTTATTATAACTATAAAATAAGCTTTGATATATGCTCTTTTATTTTGAAAAGTCTTGATTCACAAGCAATGAGAATACATCACAGATTACTAGCACTATTAGGCTAACCCCATGTGATGGTCATGCATCAGATGTGTTCAGACTTGGAGCACATTAAAGATTCATGCATGCCTGTAAGACAGAGTTCTGCTGGCTGGTTCGCTGTTACTGCTACACATTCTGGGAAATGTTAAGTGGGGTAAATGTAGTTGACGTAATCCCTGGATTAGCATAGCTACCAGATAATGGCCAGGAATGGACACACAGCCTTTCAATATTTGTGCCCCTTAACCTGAGGCAACATGTTGGGTGGACTGTTTGGAGAGGGAGGACTTAGACCTCCAGCTGCCATCAGCTTTAGAAGAAGAGGTGAAGAGCAACTTCAAGCCGCGACTTGTTCCTGCTTTGTCCAATCATTTATTGCTACAATCAGATAAAAACAGGAATTTTCTTATTTGCATTTTTTTCTATTTGTTAACCAAGAACAATGTCATCCTCTCCTATCTGTACAACAAACAACTGGATTTGAACATCAAATAAAACAGAATTTCTAATTAAGAAAAAATCAATATAAATGAATTAATCATCAAAAGTTGTTCTTTATGAAGTAAATGTTTCTAAATCTTCTTCCACAACGGCACACAGTTCAACCTTTTCGCAGGTAAATTATTAAAATGTTTCTTATAGCATTTGGTTCATCACTAAAACACAATAGATGCTAAAATTAGCAGCTGGTTCGTCACTGAGCTAAGATCCTACAGACCTGGACTGCTTTTAATCATCTTTGGTTCCAAACTTAAAATACTTTTATTGATCAAATCAAAACTGATTCATTCTGTACTAAAAAAGGATTATTTAGATTTATGACTTACTTCATATCTTTGCTGTTGTTGCATACCTGAATTTTGTGGTACTTTACAGCTCATGGTCTTTTGTAAGAAAACGATATAATAACTACAATATGTTCTGCATCCAGCAGCTGTTTTGGTTTGATCAGGACTTACAGACTGTTGTGTTTTATAAGAATCATCTGGCACCAAATGGTTTAGAATATACTGTGCAAAGTATAAAAATAGATTATAGGTGTAAATTATAAATAAAATCTAAGTATTTACTACATAACTGAATGAAAATACTTTACTGGGTGTGAAAGGTTCTGTTTATAAGTTCAAAATGGAAATAGTAAAGAACAAAATGGCCCCAGTAAATTTGGCTCCCACCTGTTTGAATTTGAAATCAATATTTTTTTTTTATTTTAAGTTCATAGCAAATATTTCTGAAAAAGAAAAGAAAAAACAGCCACATTTGAGAGAGAAAAAAAATGGAAGTAGTATTATTTTTCTGATTTGTTTACAGTCAGAAATATCTTAAATGATTTAAAAGGCTAATTTGGCAGGACAGTTTTTTTTTGTTGATATATAAATGTGATGATGCTAATTCTTCATCACATTCCTCAGTGTTAGGCCAACAGAATGCAAATTGTGTTTGAATGTTGTTGCTGTGTTCTGGGACTCTGCAAACCTGGAAAAGTTAAATAAGCAGTCTCTCAACTTTTTTCACTTGAGTCGTCAAAAGCGCCCAGAGACTTTTCATCACCAATCACCACAGCGATCGCTCTGCATTCACACAAAAACCAAGGGGGAAAAAAAGAAAATGACAGTTGGATCATGGCTGTCCACAAACGATGCCTCAAGGCTTGAAGTGTGAGTTTGACCAAGCGTAAAATGTCAGACAGGGAGCTTCCAGGGAACGCTTGTTGGCAGGACGAAGTGGAAACCCAGCTTTATGTGAGGGGGGGAGAGGACGTTCGGTTTGTACTCTGCAGCATGTGGATGGCTGTGTGCTCCTCTCAAATGTCATCCAAGGCGGCCTTGCAACAGTCCAACCAGGAGCTGAAGTTGTAGCCTATATTTTAAGAGGGTGATTATTTATGTACCTGCCATGAATTTTCACTCAGGCTCACCATGTACCGAAACCTCCCACATCTCCCCCCAAAACCAGATGGAACAAGGCAGAGTAACCGCAAAGAGCAGCAGGCTCCAGAGATTTTTCCTGTCTTGAGTTATGAATTCAGCATATGCTGCGCAAAATTATACTTGTGAGTCTAAAGGCTGAGGTTTGTTTGTGAGAAGCTCTGTGAGAATAAACACTGCAATCCCACTCTAAGACCTCAATCAATCTTATCGGGTGGTAGGCTGGATTTGCATGATAAAAACAATCAAATTTGTGGTTTTCAGAGATGATTGCTCGTGGTATCCAGCACCCACTGTTTTTCACAGCCAATGCTAATGCATTATCCACAACTGCAAGAGCAGCATCACACACTGGCTTCAGAATCCATTAATACTATATTCTTACTGAAGAAAAAGAAATCTCAAGCATCGTAATGTTACTCCACCAGCTTATCCCGTTTCAGCAAAGCAACGCGGCATACTGAAAATACACCATCACTGACAGAGAGAGCCTAATCCAGTGATTGGTTTTACCTTATCACACAACTTAAGGAGTGTACACTTCTAAGCTGACGGATTGAACCTCTGTTCGATACAGGTTTGCAAAACTGAATCTGTTGAGCCTCAAAGATTTGATATGGGTATTTAAAGCTCTGCGCGGCATTAACCGCAGAGCACAACAAATAGCCTGCCTTTTAACAGGGCTGGGGAATCCCGGGGCCAGTTGGGATGCAAATTGAAATGATCCAAGAGTGGATTGAGAAGGTGAGGGTGGGCTCGGATGGGGCTGCAGAGGCTGGGCGAGGAAGGTGGGGGCAGAATGAGACAAGGTTGGTTTGAGGCTCGTGGCGAAGGCTGCCGGGGTCCTTGAGGGGTTAGCCGTGATTAGCCTCAAACTCCGAGTTCATCATGTGGGTGACAATGGTTTTGTGACAAACAGCGATGAAAAAATGTCAACGTACGTTGGTCTGCTGCACCGCTCAGGTTCTCTCTGAGCTCTGTGTAGCCAACCAACTAAATGTTCAGATAAACAATAAAAAACAGGAGTCAAGATCTTCTAAAGCCAGACTTCACTGAAAGCATTTCCCACAAATAAAAGTGAGGTACAAAGATCTTTATTTGCTCTTCTTCATTCACTAGAAAAACAAGTCGGTGTTTTTAAATCAAAGCCTCCAACCCAGGCTGACTGTCTTTAATGTAAAAGTTGAGTAAATCATTTTAATAGCAGATTGTACCATCCCAGTTTTAGGATTAGCCAGTGATGCCATCATTTGGGAACACTCCTCGGCTTCCCCGTACACACACACACACACACACACACACGAGGCTCGCTCATTTTCCACCAGCAAAAATCCACCGACTAATTATAAGAGTGTAACTTGCATACTTTTCATCATTGTAATTAAAATGGGATAAATTAACACAGTGGACATGAAAAGAAGAAGACTTCCACTTCTTGACCTTGTTAATCTGGGCTGGAATGATCAACCTAACTGGGATTTAATTGCCTTCTGCTGCTTTTCTTGCAGCAGTAATTTGGTTTGCCGAGCTGCTGAAGCAAGCCAGGCGCTGTTGGCCCATTTAAAGCACTAAAGCAATCTTTTTATTTCTTAGTTTTTTTTTTTTCTTTTTGTTGGGTGAGATGAGACAGGAAGAGGTTGGAGGATTGATAGAGGGATGGATGGCAACACACACTGGGCGACTCATGATTGGGAGTCTGCATGGAAGTCAATGTGAGACTATAAAGAAAGCAGCTTCCCTCTCTAGGGTGTGGTGAGGTTTAAGGGCTTTCGCATACAACTTTAAAGAGCCCAAGTTTTAAATCCTAGGATATACTGTTAAATCACATGGGAGGCTTATTGTTTTCAAGGCTTCACATATAAGCACTGTTAACCCTCTAAATGCCATTGAAACCAGCTCGGTGTATGCTCATTATAGAGTACGAGCAGTCATCAGCCGGGCAGGTGTGAGTGAAAAGCATCTGTGATCAAGGGTGGGGTTTATGTACTGCTTTGTTTTACTATCCAATATCACGTTACCTTCTCCTTAATAAGCGATTGTCGCCCTTTACTCTGGTCTCCCTCATCCATCTGCGTGTCCACAGACCAGCGGGCGGATGTCTACGGGAGCAGCAGGCCTAAAACACCGGGTTTCTGGAGCTTCTGCAAAAACATCCACAGAGCCGAGTTTAGAGCTCTTACACACCTCCATCAGATGCACAGCGCTGCCAGAAACAACGATTTCTCTAATCTATTCTGTCAATATGAACAAATTTTCCTCCAAACACAAAAGTTAATTTATTTTATTTTTTTCTGACGGCTGAGTTTGGAGCTTAGTGCATGTCACAAATACTTAAAAACAAAGACTTGCATTTAAATAACCAACAGTCGACAAGTGGAACATGTGAACTCTTGCATGTAAAAATAAGGAAAATAAAACTAGAAAAAGCTGAATATTCAGGTTGATCTGAATACCAAATATGATGATGGAGATTCTTTCAATCACAACTCCGAAATAGAAACAAGTTAAATTTATTTCCATCAAGCAGTTTATTCAAAACGTTCTAGCAGAGGCTGTAACGACTCTTTACAACATGCATCAGTTTTATGTGGATACCTCAAGTATTCCTGATTAAAAATGTTCCTAATGGACGCGAGGCTCATGCAGGATAAAGAGAGAGATGGAACGACGTCA
Organism: Girardinus metallicus; assembly: GCA_903067095.1. Taxonomy (NCBI): domain Eukaryota; kingdom Metazoa; phylum Chordata; class Actinopteri; order Cyprinodontiformes; family Poeciliidae; genus Girardinus; species Girardinus metallicus. Next base: position 23,403 of record CAEGAE010049104.1, read on the forward strand.
TTGTTTCAAAAAGACGCGTCTCGCTTGTACACAGAAACGTGGAACCACCATTCAGAGATGTATCCTCTCTGGGACAGAGACTCAAAAATGATCATTTCTGTTCCCCCAAAACGCCAGAACAGTGAAGACTCACAGCCTAAACCACAAAAACCTTTATGGGAACACAAAAATTATGTCTATGTGGAAGTAATTTAATAAAGTTTAGACCGGCTTTATCTTATTCATTTGTATTTATTTCTATTCTTATTTTGGCTTTTAGCCAATCTTTTCTGTCAGCGTTTAAAGAAAAGAAAAATCTTCACAACATTATTCAGCCAACATTTAGTTTTACTTGTCTTCAAGTTCATTTAGAGTTGGACTACAAAGGACCCCGGCATTCATGCAGCTATTTCTAACCACCCACAAACAGATTGAGCTCCCATCTAAGAATGATAATAACTGCCTATTTTAGTAGTTCACAAAGTAAATATTCTTTAATATGCACTAATACATACAGTGAAAACCACCTTATTACTACAGCAGAAGCTAAAATCTACGATCTTCATTATTTCTGCTCCTGGACTGATTTCCAATGGCTTGTCAAGTAGAACTGCTACTAGGGTATTTGGACCAACCTGCAGACAAAAACAATCACAAACAGGCAACTTTTCTGCAAATACTTTGGGGTTACTCTACTTGAATTTTGTGGTGTTATTCTATTGAAAAATCTATCTTCTTTTCTGTGAATTGACATGAATTTACTGCATTTAGCGTGTGAGCTTTCATGACAGCTAGGTGTGTTTTATAACAGAACAGGCTTAGACCAGAAAACGGTCAGAAATAATGCAGAATTTTTTTCATCTATTATTTGTATTTTCTATTTCAAAAGTTGGGCTGTAAGCTCTTAAACTCACTTTTGTTATTTCAAGGCTGTCAGGTTCTGTTGAAATTTGACCACCAACCACATTAAAAACGTCTGGCATGCTTGGGTGGGTAGAGCATGCAGGCACAGTGTTAACCAATCAGACGTTGGTCTGGTTTTATGGATCAAAGTTTAAAAAAACAACTGTTTAGAAGAAAGTGTTCCAGACAACATGGTTCATTTTTACATTCAGTAACATAAACTTTGCCAGTGCCCAGACTTCATGTTTCTGTCGACTGAACTTCCAAACATTCGAACTCACTTCATTTCTGAAGAGTTTAAAACTTTTTAAAGTCAGTTTACTTGTTGCTGAAGCAGACTACGTAGCCGCTGTAGCTGTTGTTAAAGCTCAGGATGGAGCTGACTGAACTTTCCTGACGTATGTGGCTCACACACAGAGAATCCCTGCAGACTGCAGCCGGGAGTTTCCTGCAGAGCGCTGCGGAGATAAGCTGTTATTTTCATTGAAAAGTTCAAGAAATCTCATGAGAGAAATTCACAAAAAATGTTTTTACTGCAAATATTGAAGTCAAGAGAATTATGATAGTTGACTAGAAACAGTTGGTTATTTTTCAAGCTGCATAGCGGTGTGTATATGTTACTAAATTAAAGCAGGTTGTGCAAAAAACACTGAAAAGATTTAAAAAGGACGTGGCGAAAGCAAGATCTTTGATTTTTGCAAACTAAATCTCAATATTCAGATAATTTTACAGGTTTAAATTTCATAAAACCTCCTTATTTGAGGACATTTTACTGTTGCAACAAAACATAAATGTCCCTAAAACACAAAATGCGTAAACTAACACCTCTGGAGTGAGCAGCTCTGCTAACCTCTCCCATATTTTCTTGAATAAAATAAATCATTCCCAGACTCAAATCCTTATTTTCCGGGTTGTTTTTCATTTCATCACCCGGCGCTCGCCCTCCCTCGCTGTTCAGCGAGTGTCAAGAAGTAAGATATGATTGTATCTTCAGATATTGATCCCCATCCCAATGTGCTTCATTGCCTCATATTGATTTCTCACGCTGGCGCTGGGGGCCTGAAATTGGTCTGTGCAGTGAATTTCACCTGTGCAGTGTTTTTATTTGTCGTGAAAACATTCATGCACTGCTCACCCATGTCAATGCTCCCTCTCTGCCTGGTCAATTGACTGCCATCTTGTGATGTGTTCAGCGTTATGTTCACAAGTCTTCAGCTTGCATCCGGTTTTCTGCAGAATATCTGTTTAACTACATCTAATGACCTCCGTTTGCTATGTGTAAAGAAAAATGTAATTTTAGCCTTGTGATTATTTGAGTTGACATTTTCCTTCAACTGATAGGAAGCATTTAATTTAATGTTAGAGCTGTGAGCAGTAATTATTGCTCAGCTCTGGTTCTAATTTCCTCCAAGAAAAGGAGGATGAGAAATCTTCAGTAATTAAAAAACAAATTGATTCAAATATCTCTGGTTGAAAATATTTATCAATTATCTGTATCATACAAATGGTAAAAGAAAAAATCACAAATGCTTTTTTGCTCAAAAGCTAAACAAATGGGATTTGACTTTCTTTGTATGAGTGGACGAGGAAAAGCGTAGAATGTGATTAAACTAAAGACACGAGTCAGCTCAGGGACTCCGGCTCCAGTCAGTCAGAGCGGCTGCTTCGTGCCGCTCCCCTGTTGATGACATCAATTTATTTTGAAACAGAATTAAATGGCGATTTTCAGGTCATAATTTGAAGCTGAGTTTTGGCTGTAATTCTGACACTGTAAAAACCTCTGATTTGCAGTTTAAGGGAATATTAGTGAATGTGTAATTTCAAACAGGCTGGAATCTTTTACATCAAATATTCAGCTGTCATTTTCTACTTCTGTGCTTGCTGTTTGTAAGTAAAAAGATCCTCTATTTAAATATAGTTTGAGTATCCCGTCTTATATAAACATATTAAAATATTTAAGCACTATAATATAATTATTATCTAAAATGTTGGTGTCACTCAGTCTGTCCCCTAATTGTGGTGAAAACTTGGCTTCAGCAGCCTGTAATCCTCCCTGACAGTGGCAGGGCCGTCATGCAGATTATGTGTTTTCACCACTGCAGATAACAGCCATTATTCCAAGGAAAAGCCATCTAAACAACATGACTCAGCTCAGTCTAATGAACTCACTAATTTAATATGCCACTGTGCTTTGGTGGCAATAGATTCAAAATCTAATCTGGGCCAAAACTGATTAGGCCTATTAAGTGGTAATGGAGCGCGGGGCACTTAGCATGCTTGGAGGTTAAGCACCTCTATCTAAGGCGTGGCTGCTCTTTTGTTGTCCTGCTGTTAAGCTGATTGCATGGCCGCGACCAGCTGCCTGCTTGTGTGGTCTTTGGTTTTTGGTCTTGAAATCCGCTCATCTGGAACTTGGAGATTTTCTCAGGGAAAAGTGAAAACTCAGACTTAATTCTCAGAAATACCAAATCAAATGATTCTTATTTTCACTACATTTGTTGTTCAGTATATTTGTTTAAATTCCCCGTGTATCTAAACACCTGCAGCCACAGATTAATCCAGCTAAAGTCTAGAAAAATCAAAACAAATGTTTAAAGACAACAAAATGCACATTTCTTACTTAAGAATATGTTTGTTGGACAAATCGATTCCCAAATATCTCCATCTTAATCAAATGTCAGAAAATGAGTAGGTGCTGAAATGAAATCTTTCCAACAGCCCATTGTGTCGAACATAAACAGTGGTATAAGCTCAGAGCATCTTTTGAAGTGTGAGTGATCTGCAGAGCAGCACCACCAGTAGACATTCCTCACCAGGAGAACTGGCTGCGGCTCTCCGCTCCCAGCCAGCGCAGGCTTCTTTGCCACGGCACGTTTTCCTCTTGCTCGCTGAGGGCCCTGACACTTTTCTGGCACGCCTGATGGATCACAGGACGTAAAAAAAGACAACGTCCTGCAGCGTTGAAAATTTATGGCCTCACTCACCCACATGTTAAATCTGGGGAGATGGGGCCCGCTCTGAAGGCGACAATCAAATACATCTCAATTAGAGCTGTTCGCTCCTGTAATACCTGCTTTAATTTGATGGGTTGAAGACAAATGAGCCAAGCTGTGATATGAAAGATTATTTCAAAGCGTTTGATGTTAAGCTTAAGTTATTTTTGGTTATTTTTATAATGCTAATTTTTTATTCCATTTTTGGAGGGCTATTTTTATTTTCTAAGAAAATTAGATTTTTAAGCAGGTCGTAAACGTGCTGGGCTTAATTAAAGGCTTTAAGAAAATGTCTTAAGGCAGATACACTTGCAGAGCAAAAACATTAATCAGTCAGGAATCAATGCTATATTTATCTTCTTTAAACAAAAAAAAAAACACTGCCAGGGTTACTATTTAAATATATTGTTAATTTCTTTGCTAACTCTTGCAGAAATCTATCGTCATGAAGTCAAATAAAAAGTCTTGAGCTGCACAAAAAGTGACGGCGACGGTCAGGCATCTAAAGCAGGGATCAGACGCCATCTACTGGTGACTCTGGCTATTTTATTTCTGCACAAGGTGCTAAAAACTATATGGAATACAAATAATGCAACATTTAAACTAAAAGAAAGGAGTAGATGTTGAGAAAATGATGTTATATTATGTTCATGTAATAGTAGGTAACAGTAAATATGTATTTATTCTGAAGCCAAAGTGACTTAATAACCTGAAATCATTCATTTTCCAGTTGATAAAGCTCCACTCAGGACTGGATCAGCTGCCGTTTCGGTGCAGACTCCCGACAGCAGCGACACGGAGCAGCTGCCACCATCCTGTTGGTGACTCCACCATGTGACCCTGCAGCCCATCTAACCAGATGGACTCCTCTCCAGCCCGCCTGCCTCTGCTGCAGGGCTCTTCGCTCGTTTCCCTGCGTCTCTGGACTGCAGGCAGCTGAGCCGCTCACCGATCCGGGCCAGACCTGGAGTCAAATTATGTGCGAGTTTGTTTTGGGTTTGTTTGACAAAACAAGATTCGCATCCCATAAAACCGAGCCATGTTGTCATGTATTCTGTACTGTAATCACAGTGTTCTAGTATATAATATTTATCTACCAATAATTCTTTCAAGAAAGCAGATGGTCCTCCCTTTACATAAAATCACTTCTGAATCTCATAATTTGCCTTAAACCTAAATTCCAGTCATGGTTAATTGAATAAAACAAGTGAAATGTGATGTTGGAATAAAGAGCTTGATGATGCAGGAGAAAGATTAATGTGCAGGTACGTAGACCCATTGGTGGGTTATTTTTACAGATGCCATTTCCCGTGACCCGGCTCTGTAAGACGACTCTGCCTCTCAGCAACCAGGTGGGAGTCTTCCCTCCTCAGGACCACGCCTTCGACGTGAAGGATCTCCTTCCAGTTGTGTTTTTATCGTTCCTGGACTTAAGCGTAGGCCACTTAACTATCTAAGCTTTTGTAGTGATCATCCCATTTATCTGGGATTATTGCAGTGAATTTACTGTTTGGTCTTCTTCCAGGCCTAAAATGTCAAGTCCAAAGTCATGTATGCAGTAGCTTTATTCGGTAAGACCTTCGCAGATCCGTCCAAAGCTGGTAGCAGTTGATCTTTGGATAGAGCATGAAATAAATAAATCCTCTTTAGCAGATCAATATTCATCCTATTTAATGCTGGATGTGAAACTGCTGGATTTGAGGTGGTAATGCTGATGTACAGCTAATCGTTGGAAAATAAGCAGCGGGGCTTTGTGATTCTCCAGCAGATAGTTTAAACAGGAAGACGGATGAGTAAATGCCGATTGTCTGGGCAGAGAAAAACCTGATAGCGGCTGCTTTTAATTTATAGCCTCTAATTAATACGCAGAACTTCTCTGCTTGAGTGGGATGTGATGGAGTGACGAGTGTGTTATTCAAGCAGGAAAATGAGCCGGTGACACGTTTCTAGCTGCAGCTTTGCAGACATGGAGCCCTAATGATATTAGTCGACACTGCTTGCATAAACAGAGACAGGAAGTAAATTGAGACAACAGAGGGATGTGAGCGCTCATTATTATCCTTACTCCCTGTGTGTTTTATTGTATAAAGAAGAAGCAGGAGGACACGACCTCTGGCTGAATGAGAGGGAGGAAACATTTCTTCCTGTGTGTGTAAATCCAGTCTGCAGAAACAGCTCTAAAGCATACCTGTGACAGGCTGTGACAGTCACTCCTGATGAATAGCTACTGTTAGCTAAGTTTGCATAGCAGGGCCGGTTCTCATAGCATGAAGCAAAGTTATTGAGAACTCCACCAATATTATTTATGGGTATGAGCCCCACCCATTCAGACTCCCAGCATTTCTTGATGAAGATTTACGGCACATGCAGCTACGAAGAGCTGAGATCTGATGTCTGCATACCTGCAGGCTTCTAACATTAGCATGACTGTGGCTCCAGCGCTGCTGCAAACACACAGCCGCTGCTGTTCATGGCCTGTCTGGACTGTGGAGCCTTTTCTACAAGAAGCAGCATTTTAACAACAAATAGCTGAGGAGAAGAAAGTCACACTGGCTTCATTTTACTTCATCATCAACAACAGCTTCCCATTAAACTCCAAAACCTTTTATAAGGCTCAATAGTCAAATCAAGAGGTTTCATAAAAAGCCTCTTTTCTTCTCTGAGTCTTCCATTCAAGCGCCTTAAAAGTGTCCGACAGCACAAATCCTTGCTCTGTCCTCAGTGGGACACAGTGATGGGAGCAGCCAGGGACGGTAGAAACTGTGGTGCCTCAATTCAAACTGACAAAAACATGGCCGCCCATCAGGACCTGCAGTGTTTTGGTAATGAGGGCGACAACCACCAGGTGATGCACCCGCAGTAAAATCATCTCAAAGGCTCATGGATACAATTCCTACTTAATATTTATGCTTTACTTTCCTTATTTTATTGTACATAATAGGTGTGTTATTATTAGTGAACATAAAAACAAACTAAAAAAAATCTTTATTCATTTAGTTGCAGTTAGACACCAGGAGATGTTAGTGTCTGTTTTCCTTTGGACCAAAAAGTATCCTGCTGAAATCTGCTTCTTTTTTTTTTTTTTTACAGTGTATTGTGTGTGGCCTAATAAAGCACATGGTCATCGATTTGAAATATGTATTTAGACGTCACGTCAAAGCTGTGCCTCTGACTCTACGGCAGCCGGTGGTTCCAAGCTGCCTTTTTTCCCACTGAAGCACCTGACCCCAAAATATCTGGGCACGCCACTGTCTATAATACATATCAAATTGCTTCCTAATATATTTATTTAAAATAGGGCTTCTAATTCTAGTCATTTTAGTCTCTTATAGATTTAATACAGGGTTCAACATTTCTAACCAAATAAGAATAAGAATTGTGTGGCAGCCATAGTTTTAACTTGTTGCTATGGTTTCAGGAGTTTTTTTTGTTTGTTTGTTTTTTTTTTTTAATAAAAGCCAGAGAAAGAATTTGGGTGAATTCCAAAATATAGAAATGCAGAAATGCCCCTCCCCCACTTGTTGCTCCACATAACCTGTCAACAGGTTGAAATAAAGCTTCTCTCTGTAATATTTGTAGCTGCCATCATGGGTCAGTGGAATATGGAAACTAAAGGAACACCTCCCATTAATCTTACAAAAATAACGCTGTTTTAGAGTCAGGCCGCCTCAGCCTGATAAACTGACCAGCTAACTGTAAAAAAAAAGATAATATTCTGTGCAATAAGCATTTACAGTGCAACACCAACTCCAGCTGGTGTTAATTCTCCCTCATTTTGCACAAAATAAATTATCACTAATCAGTATACTATGTCACTTTAAAATCCGTGGGAATAACTTTCTGTTTTAAATTAGCATAATGTGATCATGTTAGACTGAAGTATTTGTGTAAATAAAGTGAATCTGAGTTCATCCATCTCATAAGCCTATATAAAAAACATTTAGATATAAATACAAAGTCTGTATATTGGACAAATGTATTTTTGATTGCGTCGTATGATGGTCATGCAACAAGTAACTGCCCTTCCTGTAAATACTGAACTTCTAAACCAAGTGACCATTGTGTTCATCAAAGTTTAAGGAAATAACAATAAAAGCCATTAAAGTTTTTATTGTTATTTCTGTGATTATGTGTAATGTGCCTGGGATTGTTTAGACATCAGATGAGACATGGACTATAAATTCACATTAGGTTAGTGAAACCGCTGAACACCAACCATCCCAGAGCAGGCGGGGGGAGCTGAGGGAGAGACCGACTCAGTGCTACAAAGCTGCCGGACCGGGATGTTTACCAAGGATTTTTGGCTCACCAAGCCGAGAGCCTACGAGAGAAAAGAAGAAAGGCAAGACGAAAGAGGATGAAGATGAAAAAAAAAGATATTTGGCATTTCTGACTTTTCCTCAACAAACACCCGAGGGTCTAAGAGTCTCATTTAAATAAACAAAACCAAGGGGGCTGGATCAATTTGTGGACAATAAGCTTTGCCTCGGGGCCCCGTGCTCTGACGAGCTTTGAAAGTGGCGCCGGACTTTGTCTCAGTGAGTCAGAGGTAGAAATCCCATCCTTCAACAGGCTGTTGTGAAGAAATGTTCACAGGCTTCACTGGTGGCCTCGCCCGTCTCTGCAAACTTTGAAGTTTGTGGAACCAGACGCAGGCTGCAAATAGGCAAATCTCCATGTACAAAATGGCTGCTAGCCACAAAGTGTGTTAGAGTAGTAAAAAAAATCAAATCCTGGTTGTGAGGAGAGGAGCTTGGCTGTAGAAATCAATGCTTGGAGCAGATTTAAGGTTGATTAAAGTGTCTGGATCGCCTGTAGGGATCAGCAGCGTCTCTGTCTCAAAGGTCCTGATCTCTGTTCAGAGGTAGACAAAGGTGTTTCATCATGACTGTTTCCTTCACTCCACACTCCTACTGTAAAGACTGTGTGCCTGTCTGTTGTAGTTACAACATATGGCCAGCAGATGGGGACCACAACACAAAGAAACCCCTTAAAACTGGAACAAGGAGTTTTAAAAGATTTAGAAAAAAGCAAAAAATTTATTTCCAAAAATAGTTCTGCTGTTTGGATATTCGATAGACATGTAGTATTTATACAGTCCATTATTTTTGTTTAATGATCATGAAGCAAGGTTGTAAAAATAAATTGCATTTGAAACAAGATTTGAGAATATCAAACAAGCAGAAGTTCGATCTGTACTGAATTTAAAGAGATGAAGTCAGAAAAAAATTAAATCTGCTTGAATAAAATAAAACAAAATTAATATAGCTCTGATGTGCAGTTTTGTAGAGAGTTGTTATAAATACTGCTCTAAGTACTTTAGAGAACACTGATAAATCTCCTCTGCTTTGGATCTGGTGAGAACAAACTGCAACTACAAACTACAAAGAAACTAAACTTTCTTTGCTAACTTCCTTAGTTAGCAAAGAAAACCAACATCGTCCAACTTTAATGTCTCTCAACTGAAGCCTTTTGTATCTATTTTTGTTCATGTCTGTTTTTCATCTGCTCACATCATTCCTGGATCCACTTATTAAATTCCTCCCTAATCCGGTCACCTCACGCTGAGCTTCAGGCTGCTCTTCACCTGAGTCTCATGTAGAAGTTTTACAATGTTTTTGCAGTCAGTTGACTGTTGATGAAGATAAATTGTGGACTATTAATCATGGTGTGAAAATCATTGGTAATAATAAGGTTGTGTAAAGATATTTAATCAAAGACTGAAGAGTATAAAACTATGTTAAGCTAATAGTTAATTTAATTTGAATTCACATGCGTTTACCGTAACAAAAATATAGAATGATCACCCATTGAATTAAGCTGCAATTTTTAAAAGGTTTAGTCCATTTCATATTGCACTTTAATTGTGCCACTTCTAGAGTAGCACTTGAGGCATTCTTGCACAGCCTAACCTTAAAATAAGGAATGGGTGGGGCTGCTCCAGTTTTCACACCATGACGGCTTTTCACAAATATTTTCAAACGGTCAAATTTTCCATTTTTTAAAGTCGGAAAAACGTAGGAGCCTTTGAGGAGTCAGCTCTTTGACAGTGTGCAGCAATAGGTAAGGTGTGTTTGATCTTTATAAACCAAACAGGATTTATAGATAATCCTGTTTGATTATAATTAGACCAGGTCTGGTTTCTGGTTGCAGTTTCCTAACTGCTAAAACTTTGCATCATACTGCTCGTATGGTGGAAAATTATTTGATGAGAATCCATGCAAAGCGTCAGACTGACTGGAGTTTGCTGTAGTTACACATTGAGTAACACTGTGCTGCCCCTCCCCAACCTGCTGCTACACTGTCCAGATCAGGTGACTGAAATAACACTATTCCATCATTTACAAGGAAAATAAATTGTGTGTAAATCATGTTAAGCAACACAGCAGCAGTATAAATCAGCATTTGCTTGAAAAGCTGGGATAACTTTGAGACTAAAAAGTATAAGATTGTACAAGAATACTGCAACATCTCTTTAAGTAATCAAAATAACATGTTTAATGATTTTTAAGTACTTTTTTAAGACTAAACTACAAATATTCAGGTAAATATTTGTTGCTTTGAAGGCCAACTTAAAAACAGATCAGGTTGAAATCAATCACGTTACAATGTAAAGTATTTGGATTTTGGTTTGTACATGCACAGGAAGCAGTTAGGATCTGGTGCCTGGGTCTTTCTACATGCTGCAGAAATAAAGACATCAACAGAAAGTTTTCTTTTTTAAAAGAAGATCAAGAGGAAAATTGTACAGCTGAGGATTTGCAAAGATGTTTGTGTCCACATTTTATTATTCTCTGATTTCCGCACAGATATGTGGTGTTAGATACGATTCATTTCTTCATGAAATAAACAAAAGCCCACTCAGAGAGTCCGTTAGAGCCCCGTTGCACAGGTCGCTTCATTGGCTTCATGTTAGATATGAACACTGTCACAGGGGAGGTATCTCTTGCTCTTCAGATTGTATAAATGAAGGACTTCAGAGTCTTAATTTCTTTGATCCCACGGCTTCCTGAAATTACCAGCTTAAACATTGTTCTGCTGTTCTCCGTCTTCCCACAGGAGACTTTCCATCCCATCCCAGACACAGAACGAGCTAGCCTAAGCCTCGCTAAGTCACTCTTAGCTCTGCCGCCACAGCTTGTGTGAGCCAATTCATGCTGAATAAGACCATGTTAATCTGGGGTTTACAACAGGACTAAGTAACTTCTTTTCTATCCTCTGTTAACCTGGAATCACTGCGATGGCCAACTGGACTCAGCGCTGACGCCTCCTTCTTGTTACTGTTCCCAAGACAAGCCACCAGCATGTGCATGTGTCCAAAAATAAGACGTCAGATCCAACACCTTGCTTCGTTTCCTGTTTCTTGGAAGTGAATAAATTCCATCAACATATTGCATTTGAGATTCATTCTTGTTGTCATTGTAAAAAGCAGCAGGTCTTGCCTCCATCCTCTGCAGGATTATTCTGTGTGAGGTTGAGTTCTTCAGCAAACTTTTGTAAAAATATAAAAAAATCTTTTAAAATCTGGAAATAAGCAAATGCATCTGCACATGTTTTCTATTTATGAGTTATTTTTATTCAGACATAATAAAAGTTACTAATGTGTGACTTTGAGGTACGTTTTATACTCTGACAAGCATGTCGACGTAAAGTTGATGCTGTCATCTGCAGATTTGAGACTGTGCTGTTTGTTTTGATGAAGACCGGAGTCATCGTCAGTTGTCCGCTCATCCTGATGCACTTCTGTTTCTGTCAGAGGTTCAAATCTTATTAGCTGTTTGATTCTAATGAAGTCACTTTATGAACCAAAATGCGATTTGTTTTACTTTTGAGAGAGGTATATTTGTTTTCCCCAAAGAAAGACGGAAAGCAAATATTCTAATTTACAATTATCTACATCTACAGATTCAAGTTACTTTTTCTTTCATTTCTTCTGCCAAAAATGAAAAACATGTTTAAAAAGCTAAATCCAAGAAAACATCCGTTTAAAACAACCCAGCAGCTCTTTTTATAAGCCTGACAAAGTGTCTGACATTACTCAAAGCACAGCCATAAATGCAGTTATCAGAGGCAAAGTGTGGAGTACAGTCAGAGAACACCCTGCCTGCTGCGGCGTATCTCTGCTCTCTTCAGCCCGGGTGAATGTTTTCCACAGGGAGATGGGGAGGCAGATAAGAAGCGCTCTGACGGGTCGCGGAGCCTCTTGTGACTGGGCAGTGTCAGGTGGGGTCAGCAGCACGGCCGGCCTGCGCGCTCAGGAGGAATGCAGTCATCTTATCAGTTATAAAGGAGCTCTAGAGCCTCTGAAAGAAAAGCAAACGTCTCCGTAGGATGACAAAGATATTTTTCTTGTCCTGCTTCGCTCTGGTTGGCAGATTTAAAGCTGGGCTGGAGATAAAAAGTATTCCAACTGTCATGGAGGGTGTGATTTAAGACATGCTTCCTTTTTATCCGCGCTGCCTCCCTCTATGTTAATGTTCGATAGTCTAATGACATGCAAGCATTAGAAAGCATTGCTATTTAAAAGCAACTATTAAAATCAACCAGAATTAGGGTTGCCACTGACATGATTTACTACTTATTCACTGTAATACTGTAAAATATATGTGTAAAATGAATTATTCAATATATTACTCTGTCAAAGAAGAGGCTGATGTAGAAAAAAAATAAAAGCACTTAATTCAGACATGATTTTAACTCCAAAGGGAAGTGAATATGTTTATTATATGTTTTATTTAAATATAATAAAACATTCTAAAACACTCCATGCTCCCTATAAATCACTTCTATTTATTAATCGAATGTATTATTTATAATTTTGCTTGGTTTAAATTACAGTAATTTAGATACTAAGATCATGTAGCGGCTACAGGCAGAGAGTTTATGAGTAAAACATCTGAATGTCTGGATAAAGACATATTCTTCTCCATAGTAAGAAGAAAAACTTTCTGTAGTCAGTTGTTACTGTTCATCAGTCACTCCTGGTCTCTTCAGATTCACGTCACATTTTGTGTTCTGGTACCAAACAAAACCTTCCTCAATTCCAGTGACTCATATTTAAATCAGTTCTAAATAAATTAATAAAAAAAATATGAATTTATAGACCACAGTTCAAGAACGGTACAAATTTCTCCCTCCAGCTATTGAAGCTGATGCAGATAATTTTTAGGATGAGATTTTCAAAAACAAATTTATGTTTAATTGAATGGAAAACATTCTGCACCACATAGCTTTTCTACCATTAACCATGTTTCCTCAACCAATAAACTAAAAAACATTTAACCTATAAAGTTAGAAAAGGTATGAGCCATGGTAATTTGTTTCATTAATTTTATGCGCGTTTAATTTATTGCTGAGCAGGAAAAAAAGAAAAGAATTCCTAATAAAAATTTTAACAAAAAAAAAAAAAAACATTATGGCCACTGAGAACGTTCAACTTGTCGACTTTGGACGCCTCAGACTAAAATGACGGCAGTGCGGCTCGTGGCGGCAGCTTGCTGGAGCAGCTCTATCCTGGTAGTTATTTTATACACTGTTGTTCAGGTTTCTTTAGGCTGGACAGTTCCTCCGTCTGGTTTCACATGCTTTGCAGGTAGAAAGAATTTTGCACTTTTTATTTTACTTTTGGAAACCGTGGCAACAAGGTATTGTTTATACAACTGGCAGCAGGTGATTGAACTTTGACCCCAGTTCTTGGAGGAGGAAGGGAAGAGAACCCAAAAGCAGAGAGAGAAGGAGGAAGTTCAAACCATCAGGGATCATATCCTCAACTCCAACTTCTTTCTACCTACAGCTCAACGGAGATTTAAAGAGGAGTGGCAAAAGAAAAGGACATGGATTAGCAGCTTAACAACAACTGACTGTGTTATCCTGGACATGTTACTGTGAAATATCACCTCTGTTGCCCAGAAATTGAACTGACGGCATATCATAACAGTCATGCAGCTGAGCAACAAAGTCTTCTGTCAGAGGCCTCTTCAGATTCGCTGTGAGACTGACTGCTACCAGAGATCCTTCCAGCATCACCATCCACAACGCCTCTCTGAAGATACATGGATCATTTGAGTTATGACATTTAATTTTCCTTTGTGGAAAATAACTGAATTATTCTAGTCAACATCATTGATGACCTTCAATAAATGACTTTTAGCAGCATTCAGCTTCTATGCACCACAAATCTGGAACAAACTCCCAGAAAACTGTAAAACAGCTGAAACACTGAGAGCCTTTAAATCTCGACTAAAAACCCACCTGTTTAGAGTTGTTTATGAAACATAATCATTTATGAATTTAATGAATGT
>CAEGAE010049108.1:0-54012 GCA_903067095.1 Girardinus metallicus
AAACTTCCAGAAAACTGTAAAACAGCTGAAACACTGAGTGCCTTTAAATCTCGACTAAAAACCCACCTGTTTAGAGTTACATTTGAAACGTAATCAATTATGAATTTAACAGTTGCACTTGACATAATGTAATGCGTTTGATTGTTTCAATGTTTCAATATTGCTTGACTCTGTTTTTGTGTTTGTTATGATGTAAAGCACTTTTAAATGCCTTGCTGCTGAAACGTGCTATACAAATAAAATTTGATTTGATTTGATTGAAAACTGTGTGAGACTGAGCTTTAACAGTCTCACGCTGATACTTGACATCAGACCATACTTGACAGCTGGTCTGCTGTCAGGTATCAGCGTAGAGGAAGAAAAGCTAAACATACTTTGGAGCTGTGAGAGAAGAAGACTGAACTGTTGACGCTTGTTTCATCTGTGGACAATATGGACATTTCCTGGGTATGCACCGAGGAACGAGATCCGTCAGCCCACAAACCATGTTTCTGATTCGACTGCCGTCCTACGCTCAACCCGAGGATCTCAACTACGCTGCAGCGGACTTGGTGGATAGACAAAGATCACGGAGTGATAAGGAACTGAGTCCACGGAGGACATCCATCAGTTCAACTTTGGTTCTATTCTGAGGAGGATCTTGCCGCACCAGGACAGAACTCAAACCCAGGATATTAAAGTTTTCTGCTGCCGAGATCATTTCAACAACTGAGAACAACTCGCTCATTTCAGCCTGATGACACAGTATAGGGATAGGAAATAGGAGAGTTGTGTGTGATTTTTAAATTCTTCTATTAAATTTTTATTTTATTGACAATGGATGCTTGTGGACAGTTAAATTGATTGAGTCCAAGTCTTGAGTTGATTCTTCTGATTATGGTAAAACCAGTGGTCATGATTCCAGTAAAATGGTGGCTTCAGAAATAATTACCCACAATTAAAGGTAGGTAGACAAAATGAGAAAAAAAAAAACAAATTTTAGAAAATCAAATTGTCTGATTTTCAAAGAATTTATTTGAAAATAAGTATTTGGTCAATTACATTATTATCTTTTTAGATGGGAGAACTTGCACAATTGATGACTGACTAAATACTTTTTTTTCCAACTGTATGTTGTTTCTAGTGTTCCTCACAGTAAAAGACCCCAGACCCTATTAGTTTCAAAGAACCAAATATTTATTCATCAACACTAAATTGTGTCTTAATATTAGTTTAGACAAACTAATATTTTTAGTTTAACCAAAAATATTGCAGCATTTGGTTGCAACACATTTCCACTTAAGTCTCCCGTTTCTTTTTCTTAAGCCAAGAAATTAGTAGTTTGCTGAAGGACTTAAATCCTTGTATTTTATGGTTTGTTTTAGGTTTATTATTTTAAACATGTTGAATTGCTTAGTGTACACAATGACAACGCAAGCGGCGTTGGAGGCCCTCGCAGCAAAGCGCGCCGAAGGCCTCGTGGCAACCGCCGGGGTTCCAGCAACGCCACGCACTCGCGCAGTCCCGGCAGCCGTCCGCCAGGCGACACACATCGACATCTTCCTCAGCGCTCCCTCATAAAGCTCAAGCGCAGTCAAACTGAATCGCAATTTCAAGCTATTGGGCTCTTTACAGGCTAACAAAGGTCAAGCCTAACAAGTTTACTGCAATAGGATAATGCATGTACGGTTTAGGTCAGCCTTTCTTCCGACAGGAAGAACGGCTGTTCTTACTGCTCCTTCCAACAGGCGACTTCCTGTTGGAAGGTGGCTGGGATACACTAATGTCACCAACTGACCATGTGAATGTGACAAGCTCTGGTCTGTGATGATAGAAATGAAGTTGTAGCAACCGCGGGGTTCCAACAACGCCACGCACTCGCCACCGCCGACGCTAAACATTTCTAGATTGAAAAGTGAAAGTGAAAAATGGCCAAAATTTGACCTTTGACCCAAAATGGCTGCCTCCCTGTAAATTTTAGAGGGTACCTCCAAGAGACTTTTTTTCTTGATTCGGGGGGTTCTACCTACATACCGAGTTGCAGATCTCTACGGCCTACCGTTAGGGGGCGCTGTAGAGCAGCTCGGCCACGCCCGCCTGCAAATCCACCGGAATCCGAAAATTTTCCTCGGGGGGACAATTTTGGGTCAAGTTTGATGAGTTTTTGAATTTGTTAAAGGCCCCAAATCACAGCGCAAAGTGGCAGAAAAATAAGAATAAGAATAAGAAACAAAGCGATGTCAATAGGCCTTCGCCAGCGCTTCGTTGCTCGGGCCTAAAAATGTTGAAATCCAATAAACGTTTAAAAAAAAAAAAAAAAGCACAGAAGTCTTTAAAATGACATTTTCTTTAGTTACATATAATTACATAAGAACAAGAGCTGAGCTTAAAAACAGCGAAATAGCCCTTTACTCAAGCTCCAAATACAACGCCAACTTCAGTGTCCCGTCTGTCAATTCACTTCAGTCAGAGCAGGAAAATAAAAGCTTGTGAAAAAGGCATTTCATGTTAACAAAACTGATTCCTTAAAACATGATCAGATCTATAAAAGTTTGTTAAATCTGCATTATTAATTTGACATATTCTCCACCCCATCAAGGCTTCAGCAGGTTTTCTGATCAACTGTGCCTCAAATAATACGAAAAAACAAAAAAACTCCTCATACATTAATGCAGATGAAAGTAGCAATATGTATGTAATCTAGTAAGTGGAATAATTAATATATTTTTTTAAATAACAGAAAACATAAAAAGAATGGTTAACAAAAATCAAGTGCAGAGCTAATTTACTTTTGATAATCTTCATAAGTAGCCCTGAATTGCCAGTTTTTTTTAAGGTATTTTGAAGTGTTATTATGTGCGGTATAACTTAGTGATTATCACACATTCATATCGGAAGTTTAGGGATCTTTTTTCATCTCATTGATTCACAAGTGAGAGTCAAGTTTAGACAAGCCAAACAAACATTTAATCTGAAAATGGCCAGAAGAGTGAAAACGCAGCCAAAGTCCAAAGTGAAACTTAAAAAAAAAAAGGCATCACAGTCACTCTGCCTCGAAACAAAACCCAACCAGCAAACGTCCAATTCCAAGTTAAATTAAATAGAACTGAACAAATGTCATAGATAATATAACACTAATAACCATTTGTTTGTGACAATATTTTAGCAGCAACTGGAATCATTGTTGCTTTCTAATTTTAAATAAAAGCAGTGAGTCCGTGCAAACTGTTTTTGTTTTAAATGTGTTTGTACCGTGAAGATGTGGTAAATATTAACTATTAGATGTTTGAATTTTGTAAGAACCTCGTATGTTCCGGTAACGGTGACCTCTACAAAACGTCACGACCACAATCCGTCACTTCAGCTCTCATTGGGACTTCCTGGCTGAAGTCTTCATCATGTTTAGTCTCAGTAGACTTTCAAAAGGACGGACACAGATTGCACCAAACTAATACGCCAAGAAAAAAAAAAATAATTACACTTTGAACAAACAATAAATAATCCAAATTCGATGGTAAAAAAAAAACTTTTATCCCAAATGTTAAGATTACGATTCAGACTAAATTAGACAGGAACAAGGACAAGAACAAGGCACATCAATGGAGGTCCCAACACCAAAAAATACAGGATCCAACATGTCCAATGCCACCAAAAGGGAAAAGTATCAAACTACGCTTCATATTAAGAGGAAAAAGTTTCATGTCAGCAGAGCAGGCTGTCGTATTGAGGCTGTAAATCATGCACAGTGGCTGGTTAGCATGTCCTGCTTAATCTGACTCTATAAAGGGGTCATTTAAAAAAAAAAAAAAAAAAAAAGCATTTCAGCATGAGCAAAGAATAGGGGCCAAATATAGCCACCGTTCAGGGTCACACGCATAAAAAAAACCCTCCATCGCATGCAAACACTACGCCTGCTTCACATACAGGAGCCTATGGAAACTCCAAAATGCCCAGAGACACGCATCACACACACCACACTGCACATCGATAAAAGATGGCCGAAAGAAACAAAACTAGGTTATAAACTTGAGCCCTACCGTCCACAAAGAGATGCTGGAGGAGAAAGACAACATCAGCAGAAGGCAGCCGGCTTGGGCTCTCAGGAATGATCAGGGGCCAGGACCAAACGCTGCGATTAAAGTACACAGCTCTGGCTTCATCCCACTGAGGAACTCCACTAATGTATGTACGTGAAGAATCGGGGAAAGGCGATTGGGCAATCCTGGAAGGGGAGGCAGCAGGAAGTAAGATCAGTGAACTCGTGAGGGAAGTTGCAGAAGACAGGCAATGAAGATTACATAATGTTAACACCAACATAAATACACAATTAATACTGACCCAGGCAGAGTTGGGTAGTAACTAGTACTCAATTACATTTACTTCGGAACCTTTGTTTTTTTTTTTTATTTACTTTTTGAGGAATATTTTTGCTATGTTGTACTGTTCATTTTACTTGAGAAATTTTATTATGAAGTATCGTTACGTTTACTTAAAAGTAAAACTTTTCTACCCACTGAAAGAAAAACAAACATTTAAACAACAAATTCACCAGACACAGACACACACCTGCAGTTTCTGTCAAAGTTTCAAAAGTTTTACATTGAATGAAAATGTTCTTTTGCCTGATTTGGTTATGTTTTTGTTACTTATATGAATTATTGTCATTTTGGTCCTTAAAATACCAAATTTTCCACTTAGGTGCATCTTGTGATGTAATTTTTAAGTATTAAATGATTGATCATTTGATCAGTTACTCAGTATTTTTTACCAAACCTTTTTTACTCTTACTTGAGAAATTTCTCGGATGGCTACTTTTTTGGGTCCTCTACCCACCTCTGGCCCCAGGTGGTTGAAGGAGTTAAAACAATTTATGGATTATCTTCAGTCTTGAATGAGATTCTTTCATAAAAACAAATATATCCATGTTTATTACATACTTGTTGAAACTGTCACTGTGGCGTCACAGTTATAATATGTGGCAGGTAACCTATGAGAAGATCGATCTTCACCTCCTCCCTGAGCTACTATTGCGGTCCACAGAAATGCACAGCTCCCAGTCAAAAACAACCAATCAGAGCCAGGAAGAAGGTCTTAGCGCTGTCAATCATGCTCGTGTACATGCTGCTAAATCTGCTAATGGAGGAGAAACAACCCCTCGTTCAAAGAAAACTGTTCATCCAGCGTCATCGGTGGCCGTGCTAACTAGCGTTAGCATTCCTTGCAGACTCTGCTATCAGGAAGAAGCTGTAGCACTGCAGGGAGGAAAAAGAAGGCTGTGAGCAGCGCGTATACAGGCATGATTGACAGCACTAAGACCCTCCTCTTAGTGCTGCTCCTCTTGGCTCTGATTGGTTGTTTCTACTTAGCGCTGGGGAAAAAGCAGAGGAGCTCATTTTTTTCCCCACAAATTATCTGACTCATTGCACACTGTCACAACCTGGCGGTTTTAACAAAAATGTAAAAAAAAATGTTTTTTTTATAAAACGTTTCATACTTTAGCTTAACGTTTCCAGCTTCGGTGTCCCTGTTTTCTCTGTCTCCTACTATCTCAACATCATAAATGAAATTATAAAGTATAAAAATAATTCTAAGGCTTAGTCAGTCCTGTCTATTTAGGAGGAAGCAATTCCCACCAAAGAAGTGACAGAATCTTTCACCTGCGGAGGAAAACGTCTAAACCAGCTACAGAGAAATCCTTCAAGACTGAAAAGGACTGCACCTTCAAAATAATGTCAAATTTGACCAAAAGAGGGTAAAAAAAATAAGAGTAATTCATTTTTTTTTTTTTTTGCTGCCACTGTGTATTAAACTGTTTAAGAAGACATAAACTGACTTAAACTGTTTCAAACTAGCATTTATTCTAACTTATGTCATGTTGAATGATGTATCTAGGGCAGGGCCGGCCAAAGCCTCCATGGGGCCCTAAGCGAAATTTGGTTTTGGGGCCCTCTAGTTCTGCTAACAATGTGGACTGGCTGCAATCAGCAGTCTGGTCATTAGATCATTCACACACTTACCATAAACTTATTGCATCTCTGGCAGTGCTGTTTACATTACATACATGTATAATATAGGATACATTTATTGGCCAACTGATTTATTGACCAGTTGATTTCTGGGCGCCAATTTCCTTAATTTTGGGGGACCATGATTGGCCGATACTTACACGTGATGCCCATCTTATTCCCTAATCTTATCTTCATCAGCAAAAGTTTAAAAATCAGCCTCTGTCCTCTTCTGCTCTGCAGTGAGAGGTGTGACTGACAGACCGGCCCATCTGAACGTTTGCAGTTAACAATATTCACCCCACTGTTGCCAACTCAGTGACTTTTTTGCTATATTTAGCGACATTTCAGGTAGCCGTTTTCTTGTCCAACATCAGCATCTGACCTCAAAAGCGTGCTTAGAATGGTCGAAAACTCCCGTAAACACGCCCCAAAACATTACAGAAAGGCTTTCCAAAAGAGTTGAGTATAAGTATAAGAGTGGGCTGGCATAATAAATCACATGGATTAAGAAAGGGATGTCACTCCACTTCGTATGTATGAAGGCAGACAAGCGAATACTTCTAATATACTCCATACTTTTGGTATACACATATCTAAAACATTCCTGGAAGGATTAACATTTCGTTTTTAAAACACATTAATTTTTGTCTGAGTTTAAACCATGCAATGTGCTGAGTTAAGCAGAACTTGTCTTAAAAAAAAAAAAAAAAAAAAGGTTTCTGTACAAGAAAAAAAATTACAGTCGACTCTAAAACCTTCTTCTTTCCACATACATCATCATTTCCCTTGAAACTTTATGGAAAAAAATCTTGTATAAACGATGATAAAACCAGAAATCAACTCTGTAGCAAAGGCAGGGAAAGCCATATTTTTCATTCCTCTGCTGGAAATAGTTATGTACTTTCTTAAACCCCTGCATAAGATGACAAAAAAAAAAAACGGAAATACATCAACGCAACTGTAGAAAAGATGAAGCTGAAAAAGTGTTACTTTATGTAAAATAAGGAGACGTATACAGCAGAACGACAGACAGCGTTGTTGCTATTTTTAATTTCTGCTGCTTGATAATCAAGGCCAACAATAACTAAGAGACATGCGAGTTAAGCTAAATATAGCACTTGTCTCACGGAGAGATGCAACGTCGCTCTCAATGTACTGACAGTCGCACGTTCTGTTCTTGCAATCTGCATATGAACTGTGTCAGTCAGTGTGAGAGCCCTTGGTTCCCGGCCCTGACACAATGTACAACAAAGCAACCTCCAGAAAACAAAGCGGCCACCTTTTATTGCTAGCCATGTTTACAATGCGTCATATTGTTGGCGTCACAAAGCAGCTGTGTCTATTATCAATGAGGTCAATATGAGGCAGCAAGACTGGGACCCCAACAAGTTCTGTTTGGTTGCGATAGACAGCCTTACTCATATGCATATGTGACGCCAAGTACAACTAACGCAGCACTCAAAGCAGCCCTAACTAAGCTCGAGCCTTTGTTCAGGACCATGTGAAACAGAGGCGGCAAAGCTGGAATCACTTTGGGAAAGCTGGGGAAAAAAAAAAAAAACAACAACCACGAACTAATTCTGTCAACGGCGCAACGGAAATGAGAAAATTATGGGAATGGGAAAATTACGGGATTGCACCGTAAAGATAAAAGCAGTGTTACAGTAAAATTTTAATGTAGAAGCTGTTTGTGTATGTCAGTAGGACTGCCAGCGTGAGGCTTATTTTCAGCCGTCCGCTGCAAAGATAAATTAATTTTGAAATTGTAAAATTACAGTAAGGACAGCCTTTTCGAAAACTAAATGAGGTCAGCAAGCATTCCAGCTGACGGCACAAAACGATACGTAGCACTGGGTACAAGAGAACGGGGTTTAACCGAATTTTAACAATATTTCTAGGGAAATCTAAAACCCTCTGTTTCGTTTTTGGGACTTGGTAGAAAATGAAAAGTTGAGAGAGCGGCAGAAAATTATTACATATATATATGTAATAATGGCTTTGATTTTTGTAGCTGTAAGTTTTATACACCATACAGATTCAATACAAAACTGAAATGCATTGTAGCTTAGCAATGACAAAATGCTCCAAGGAAGATGCTAACTTCAGCTGCATTGGCTTAAGGGGATTAGCCAGACAGAGTATTGTGTTTTTAGACAGAGTACCTCCGCAATTTTTGCAAATCCTTTCTATCTGTTCTGTCACTCTCACAACATTTCAATTTCTACCAAGTCACAAAAAGTACCTGCACAATCATCATTTTACGGATGAGCTAGATTCTTCAGTGCTTACGCCACCAAATGATGTTGGTCAGCCTAATTCCTTTCATATATCCAAACAATCTCCACATGCGGACAAAACAACTGGATGGAGCGAATGAGAGAGACGTCGTGTGGTGTTTCAAACCACAAGCAATCATGTAGCACAATCTACCTGATCTATAGAGCTATGACAAAACCACAAGCATATGTCGACCAAAAATAACCCTTCGCCCTGAAACAGTAACTAGACCAGAACAACAGAACTGTCGAGAACAAAGTCAAATTAGTTCAAATACAGAGTGCCACTCAAACCATCTTTCTCTCTATGCTTAGTGCCAGCATCATCCAATCTTGTTTATCAAAGCTTTACTTTTTTTTTTTTTTTATATAATTCTCTGACTGTAGGTATGGAGAAGTTTAGGTGAGCGTCTCATTTTCTTATGCAGTCTCTCAGTTTATGGCCATCGACACCCACCTGCCTGACCTGAACATGATGTTCTCTTGCCTTTTCCATTATGAAGAGTGGCTAAGGGGGAAGGGTCTCTGTGACATATGATATCTACACCCAAGGAAGGTGTGAGATTACATGTGTGAGATTTCAGTAAGTTGTGGATTTATACTATGAGGAACTTCACAAAGTACAAAATAGTGGCAAATTGTTCAGTAACGATCAACATGTGGGACTTGTTTGAGGTCAGGACTTGTGTGCCACTGGTAATTTTGTAAAGACATTTCCATAATATACTTTTTCCCAAATTGTACAGAAAAATTGGATTGTTACATTTTTCAGCATAAAATCACGCTCTAACAAAGTATTGATTCATTTGAAGAAACCTCTTTTGCAGGGGTATAAATGAGGAAATGCTAATCAGTGCTCTAAATATTTTCTCTTCTTTTCACCATTATTAGTTCAGTATTTTATCTAAGATTAGTTAATATTTCCAATATTTTATTTAATTCTCCAACATTTTAAAGCTCTTTTTAACACATGTTTGACCCAGCATACAAACTGTCATTTTAGCATTAAAAGAAGATGTATTCAATATCAGGAAGTACTCTGCAACTTTTAAGTTCAAGCTCGAGACACGGCAACAACCAACAGAAATGCAACAGAGGGTATGAGGAAATGGGAAATTTGTCTTTGATTAGATGCATAACTTGTTGTACAATGAGTTCCAAAGCTTGCAACTTTTGCTTTCACTCTGAGCACTTACCAGAAAACAAGAGGAACTAAAAATATCTTGTATTGAGAATTGAGTCACCGAGGGAAGAATGACCAGACAAATTTGGGTTGGAAACCAATTCCTGTGGCAACCAGAGTAGGGAACAAGTCACAGTATCATTGGTCAGAGAAGAAATCTGTGAATGACTGACAGCCAAATTCAAGTACAACTCAAACAATTACCAAACGTAATTGTTTGAGTCATTAAAAAATATATATCATGGTACGACCACTAACTCTTGTTAAAATGACACTGATAGAAATCAACCTTACCACCTTTAAAATGAACTATTTCCTGAGTTGTTCAACTGAAGAAATCATGGAAAAATACCAACCGGTTCTGCACCCTTTTTAAGGGTGCAGACCCTTAAAAAGAAGGAAAAGAAGAAGAAAGAAAAAAAACTGGTCAGGAGAGCTTCTAAGAGCCAGAGAGTAACGTTAAAGAAGTTGCAGGAATAATGCTTAATACTGGTTGGATGTCTTCTATGCATCTGGACAAAAGAGTAGGGAAGGAAATGTTTGTAAAGGAAACACTAAATCTGGCTAAAACTTACTAAGACCTGGCTGAACGTGGATGCGGTAGGATCTAATGAAACCAAACTTAGAAAAGAAATTTGATCCAGAATCATCAAGGACTTAGGAAACTTCACACTGAACCTAAAGGACTTTGGACAGTTGAATACCAAGTCTTTTTTCTCCTTACCCCAGGTAAGGAGCTTATGAAATTGCCTCTAGTTTATGATACAACGCATACAATACCACACCTCAGTTGTCATCTACACTTCGTGAATCGCCCTGAACTCTTAAACAAGCTTTCCAATACTGTGGTTATTTCTGTTGCTTAGCCAATGTTTTTCTATCACACTGTCTCCTTCCACTTGACTTTCCGTTAATTTGATTCGATACTGCACTCTGTGAACAGCCACCAGTTTCTTGATTGTGTAGGTTAGAGTTTTCAGAACTAGAGGGAAAGTGCTTGACATAAAAATCATTGTTTTCCTGGTCCTATCAATCAAATTTTCGGATTAACTCAATTTTGGGTTTTGTTTAACTGTAAGCCATAATCATACTCTTTTTATTTTTTGCAAAAAAAAACAAAGCTTGAACTATATCCCCTATGTGTAATAAATCTGTGCAATATATGAGGATCTGTTTACTAGCTGAAGTACCTTTCAGTAATATTCCAAATTATCCAGATGTAAGAAAAAACACTGCAGAAAATGACGAACTGATGAAGTAAAAGTGAAAGACGACAAGAAACTGAATCCAGATGCAAGAGGACATTTAGAAAAAGAAACAAGAAGCCACGCGACCAAAACTTAAAACGGGAACAAGGAAATTCCAAACACAAGATTAAAAAGTAAGAACTAAAGAAAACTCATAGACTATAAACACACAACATGAGACAGAACTAGAGGCATTATCCACTGAACCTACCAATTAGAAATATTTTTTGTTTGTAAAGTAAATTGAGATATTTATTACATCTTTATAGACAAGATCACAGACATTATAGATTATTGCGATTGCAAATATAGACAGTCTCATTTCTTTAAATCTCATATATTGCTAAAAAAAAAAACAATTTCCCACATCTGTCTCAACTTAAAGTCCCACACTACTTTCCCTAAGGTCGACACATATGTCAAACACGAGCAGGGACTTCAGGACTTTATTTGAATGAATTAATGGATGAATTAATGAAAAGAAGTCAGGGAAAAACATTTTTATTAATCATATTAATGAGTCTAACCCTAACCCATACTTATAACAATCAACTCCACATTTTTTTTTTAAAAAAACAAAACTACAAAATAATCTACTGCACCTTACTTCACTTCACATTTCCACCTCTGGCTCAGATCAGGTATGCCTGATGGCTGTAAAACATAATTCCTGCGTCTTGTCTGACAAGACAGCAGCTTTGCTAAGACTATAAAACATCCTTGAACCATTGCAGTCCAGAGTGCAAAGCTAAGCTGTACGTTCTTGCCCTCTAGTGGTGGCTGGAGATAAAACGCGGCCCAAATCTTGTCTGTGACTTCACTCACATCTCTTTCTCTGTGTATTATAAACTAAGATCTTTCGTATTTAACCTAGCAGCATTGTCACTTTAAATGAAAACCACTTAAGTCTCAAGATCTGAAGATTAAAGCAACATCCTCCTGGGCGAAGACCGTCACAACACCTCCGACACGCAAATTGTCTTTTTTAATTATCTTCTGCTTTGCTGTCCACACGACTCCCTTCCTCCTCCCTCCTAAACGCTCTAATGCCGCAGCATTTGGGAATTCCAGACGTCCAGACATGTCTGGACAAACGCTTGGCAAAAAACAACACTGAAATGTCTGAGAGCCATGCTGTGAAAACTGTCCTGATCCAGGTCATGGGAAAAAAGTACACTGGGTGACATCCACCAGTCCTGACCACTTTCAGAGGAATTAAGAATTAATTCCGCTTGTTTAATTGACAACCGTCAGAGGCAGCGAGAATCCCTTCTGGCCTGATGTATTGACGGAAGAAAATTTGGACTTTAGTAGACAACTGGAAATTTTGATGTCAATAAATCTCCACCCCTGCAACTTTTGCGGCACCTGACTGCATTAAAAAGTGGTTCATATCTGGTACAGGCGGTTAACGCAGGTGGACACTTGTAATTTAATTAGAACAAAATTTTTACCTATTGAGTTCTTGAGATAGAAATTGAAAGGAAATACTCAAACTTTTGTTTGTTTCCCCAACAACTTTTTCCCACATTCGAGCTTTATGGTCATTTAAAAAACAAACAAACAAATTAAAAAAAAAAGTACAT
The DNA here is from genome assembly GCA_903067095.1 of Girardinus metallicus. Taxonomy (NCBI): domain Eukaryota; kingdom Metazoa; phylum Chordata; class Actinopteri; order Cyprinodontiformes; family Poeciliidae; genus Girardinus; species Girardinus metallicus. Next base: position 12,280 of record CAEGAE010049108.1, read on the forward strand.
CACCAACGTTGAGAAAAACACCTGCTCGATTGCTTCCCACACATGCCAAATCAACCAGTCACATGGTAGATGAAACTCAGGAAAAGAAAGGGAGACTTAAGTGACTTTGAATAATCACAACACACCTTCAAATACTTTCACTTCTTTGAACTTTCACTGGTTGTTGGTGCCAGAGAAGTTGGCCAATGAGTTTCAGAAAATTTTTGATCTGCCGGATTTTCTCAATGCACAACCACGTCTAGGTAAAACAAACGAAAACAGTAACAGAAACAGAAAAAGAGCAAACATCCAATGGGAAGCAGTTGTGTGGACAACAACGCTTTGTTTGACGATCAGAGGAGAACGGGCGAACAAGTGCAAGATGAAAACATATAGCTGAAATAGCTACTTATCACAGCTAAGTTATGCTGAATGAACAACGCAGCAAACCTTGAACACTCGGCTGAGAGCAGGAAGCCGAGGCTGTGGTTTGCCTACGGTCACCAAGAATGACAATGGTAGATGGGCAAAATGCTGTCTGGTCTGTCAATTCTCGACTTCAGACGGTAAGGTCAGAATTTTCGACGCCACTCAATCAATGGCTGATGATGGGTTTCTGATGTGGGTGTGGTGTTTAACCACCACAACTTCCCATAATATTGTTGCTGGCCAAACCTGTGACTTTATGACTACAGTGTGCCACCATCTAAATACACAAAACTCCAGTAATCTCAAACCGATGTTTCAGACTCATTGTTGAAGGTCGAGGATCTTCTAATACTCGGTTCTAGCAATGTGCACCTAGCATAGTAATGGTAAGTGCATAATTTTAACATTAATATGGAATTGCTATAGCGCTAATTCCTTACTCATTCCATACTGTGATTGGTAGTTAATCATAGAAGAAAACAGTGTCGTTTACGCCAGAACTCAATGTTTAAGCAAAGCGTCTGACAGGAGGGGAAGTGTGGAAAGAAAAATCTTCCATCAAGCCCCTCCCTTCATCACTAACCCCCCTCCTCAGAGCTCCCCTCACTTTCTGCATAGTGAACACAGTGATCATGAATGGGGTCTCTCTACAACCGCGCCACGTGTTTCCTCCTTAAACATGAACCCTGCAAAAAAAAAAAAAAAAAAAAGACAACACAGACGTCACCCGAGCACGATGCCGGACTGACTTCAACGCGCTTCGGTTACAGGTGCAGACATGCTCACAAAGCTGCAAGTACCACAGAGCTGAAGCCCAACCTACCCCCTTTATCTCTTTCTGGTCAGAGATGTGTTATTGTGTGCGGAGGAGCGGCGCGCGCCCTTCACTTCTGCTCGAACACGCGACTTATTTCTTCCCGCCGGTAAAAAAAAAAAAAAAAAAAGCGGAAGATGGAAGTTGCATCACCTTGGTCTTCGGTTCCTACCCTGTCAACGTCAAACCCCCTTAGAAAAGAAAAGAAAAAAAAAACTCCTCCTCCTATAGACCCCTCCCATTTCTTTCTCTAATCCACACCAGCCGCGGAGGGAGTGGGGAGGGGGGGCAGCAACATGTGAGGGCTCTCTGTCCAACTGAGGCTCCCAAACCAGGGTTTGATGCGTCTGCATCACTTTACCTGAAAGTTCCTAATAACGAGGACAAATGATGTGAAGTTGCCTGGTGACGATCTGCAGTAACCAGGATAGCAATTCCTCCTCCCTCCCAGCCCCCCATAAATGCTAACAAAACTCATCCATATGTTTTTGCAAGACGGAATGTCAAAGAAAATGAAATAAATAAATAAATAAATAAATAAATATAAACAGTGGGGGGGTAATAGGCCCGGCGTTTCTGCAGCCGCGCCGCGTTGACGATGGCGAGACCCCGATCGTCATCAGACGGCATCAAGAGTGGAGGAGGCGCACGTGTTCAAAATGCATGTGTTGCTCGTTCTTTTGTCACGAGAGCGTGCCGCAACGATTCCCCTCCCGTCACCCCGGTGGGGGTTTTTTGTTGTTGTTGTTGTTGTTGTTGTTTTCTTTTTCAAACCTTACTACAAGAAAATAAAATCACATCCGCTTTAACCACGATGCGAATTCAGATCTCAGCTGAGCCACCGCGATGCTTCCAGACAGGTGTGGTAGCTCAGTGCGGTGGGGAGATGTGGAAGCTTCGGGACTTCCAGATGTGGAAGGAAAGTCTTTTTAAAAAATGGAAGAAACGTGTGGAAAAAAAAACAAAAAACAAAACAAAAAAAAACAATAGTGGCTGTGTGAGGAATGATGATAATAATAATAATAATAATAATAATAATAATAATAATAATAATAATAATAATAATAATAATAATAATAATAATAATGATAAGAACTGTATACTGGAATGGACGGAGACAGTTAGGAGGTTCTGGCATGCAGACGGGGACTTTACCTTTTTGTCAGGACCGATCAGGTTGGAGGGATGAGGAGGAGGAGGAGGAAGATAGGAGGAGGAGGAGGAGGAAGAGGAGGAGACATGCGTCGGCGTAACAACTGTTGGAGAGGCTGCGGGTGAGAAGGGGCAGGAGGGCGTTTTGCACTGCAAAGCCATTAAAAATAATAAAGGAGCCCTAAATATGCAAATGTCTTGATTTGATGAAGGACTTAAAATGCAATTCTAAACCGGTGTCAGTGAGAAGCGCAGTGGACCTGCAAATGAGCGTTTGATTTGACGATTTCAACGCTTTCCATCATTACCGAAGCTTTACAGAGGTTGAAAATAGTTTGTTTTACTGCGCTGGTTTGCCAACTGTTTGGTTCGACTTCATTTTGATCTCATTTTGTTACGCATATCGACGGCGTGAACATTTGCCGCTGGCTTTAAAACCATTCGGTAGGCAATTCTTAATTTGTCGTTTTTCACATTTAGGAGGAGCTTGGAGCATATGTGCAGGTCACAACGGCGTCCACTGGGAATTAAATGGAAATGGAAAATGTTACTGGAATGAATGGGTCTTTTTTTTTTTATTGGAAGATGAAAGAATTCGGTCTTACTTTGAAACAAAAATGAGTTCCTATCTTGTTTTATGCTCTTTATTGAAAAGGCTTTTTTTTTTCAGCACCACCTTAAGTCCAAGCATACATCCAAAATAATAAAGATAAGAAGAAAACTGGTTAATGAGTGGAAAAATACTGTTATGCAATGAGTCCAGAACTGAAACGGACAGGAATTCTTCTACCAAAAACATCTAAATATGAAAAAATAAGGAAAGGAAAAAAAAGAATCAGGTCACGTTGCAACAAAGTATTATATTGTCGGTGTGCACACTTTTACAGCAATATTACAGCATTTTTTTTTTTTCATAGTATGTTTTTTTTTTCATTGCCGTTGTATTGGATAAATATCAGATTAGAAGAACAGTTTCATTCAGCTGAAAGCAACAACGACAAAAACAACTAATTCACTTCTTTCCCGCTTTTCCACTCTGCTACAAGCGAATAACTGATTTAAAAAAGTATTGTAGCATAATAAAAAAATAATCATTTTCATGATTTCCACCCTAAAAATTAAAACACTCTGATGTATTTTCTATTGTCGAGGTAGCGTCAATGCGTCCACGTGTAATGCACATATTGAGAGATCCCACAGTAGTCGTAGTGAAACGTGGCCCATCCCAAGGATGCTGAAACTGAAATCAACCTCAGGCTTCACTCTTCCGTGACGACGACTTAAAGTCACCTTCTCTGTCTGCTACTGGAAGAAGTCTTCCCATGTCCTCTGTTTGACCCAGTCAGATTACGCCCACGTTTTCAGGGAGCGGCTTGTCTGAGAGAAATCCCCACCAAAATTCCTGCTTCCTGTTCAACTATTTAAATGTGTGAGCCGAGGATGTTTACGTCTAGTTCTGCTGCAGCGCAGCTATGAAGCGTATGATGACCGGCCGCATTAAAACACTCGTACTGGTACCAGCTGGTTTCTGCCCGGGCTCACGACATGCGGCGTACGGCTTCTGACCTGATGACTGTTGACAAAACCCAGAAGCCCTCAGGGTTTGATAAACAAAGCTACAAGCACCCACATGGCTTCGCCTCCTTGACAACACGTACACACACTTGAGAACATCCGCAGAATATTAATGCATTATTAGCATTCAGGTAAACCATGAAGAGAGACTTTATGCAAAGATGTAAGTCATAGAAATGGTCCCGTTTCAACATTTGTTTTGATTTAAAAAAGTTAGAAAACGGATGATTTTAAAGGGCTTTTTGATTATTATTATTATTATTATTACTTTTTGTAAAATTTCTTAGGATTTTCTTAGGATTCCTCTAAAAGCGATCATAATAAATGAAGTGACGTCCTGCTGTAAATATTCAGCTGGTGAATGAATGCAAAGACAGAGTTGGGAAAAACTGAGCTCTCAGGCATCTGACTCAGGGGTGAAACTGAGGTTAACGGGAGTTAAAAACAAAAAACAACTCGTGTTCTCTGATATCCAATTGCTAAAAACCCCATTAAGTCACAAAAACGCTGTCGGAATTTATTCCGGAAGCATTTTAAAGCTCCGAGATGTCACAGCCACTTGCCTGTAGGCAGGTTTTTCAACTCTGTTCTCTCTCTCTATCTCTCTCTCTCTCTCTCATGCCATTGTGCGACTGATTGATTGATTGTAGCTCATTAAGAAAGCCAGGATTGTTCTCTTACCAGTTCATCCATCAGTGTCTTCGTAGTTCCAGTACTAACTGTTTCTTTTTTCTATAGAAATCTGTTTGTTTCCTTCTTGGAGGGAGAGAGTTCTGTTTTATCCCTTCCTCTCTGCGTCTTGATCTGATTAACTGAAACCATCTGACGCTTCCTACCTGCCCTGATAAAGATCCTAACTTACCAGTTTGTCCGCTGCAAACATTTGATCGCTAGTTCCTTTTACAGCTAGAAACTGTAGATCAGGCGACGGAACCAGAGCTGAGCCTTCAGAGTCACATAAAGACGGTTATAAAGTCAGCCTTCTACCACCCGAAGAACATTTTTAGGATCTAGAGAAACTCACACACATGTATTCATCTTTAGCTTCATTGATTAGCGCAGTAGTACCTTCACAGTTTTGCCTGAAAAATCAGCTGCAGCTGATCCAAAACGCTGCTGCTCACATTCTCACTAAAACCAGGACATTGGAGCACATAATCCCAGATGTGAAGTCCTGACACCTGGCTCCGTGTAGCTCAGATTATACTTAGAGATACCATTGTTAGTTTGCAAATCACTGAAAGGCTTAGCACCAAAATACAATACAGACCCGTTGTTTTATCAACCTATCAGACCTCTCAGGTCTTCTGGTTCTGGGGATGCAGATTAGACAAGAACCAGAACCAGACATCAGAGAATCAGCATTCAGCTCTTATGCTGGAACAAACCTGGAACAATCTTCCAGAAAACTACAAAACAGTTTGGAAAGGTGCCTTCAGGATTCAACATTAAATTAGAAAACTAAAAGGCTTAAATTCCCACTAAGCCCATTTTCTCTGCTCAGTCACTTTTTACCGCTATTATTATTAATTTCTCAAAAGCAGCAGCAGTCTCTTGACTTCTCGACAAACTTTCAACTTTACCCGGATCGTCTTGTTCAAAGAGACTCGAATGAGCAGAGTAGAAATTAACGTGGAAAACAATCTGAATGTAGTCTGGGAATGGGACCAAGATAGGACAAAGGCCTCAACGTGAGCAAAAATCTTTACGCTCCATTCAGAAAATTTGTGATTTTGTGTGACTTCCATGCCACAAACTCATCTGTACAGTCCAGACTTTAAACAATATGATGAATAGTCACAAAAAAAAAGTTGACATATGATGCAAATGAGTGACGTCAAAAACTCAGGACTCAGTTGTACTTTGGTGTAACCTAATTAAACATCAGGACTTGTGCTTCTTACTTATTGACTTAAATATACCAAATAGGAGGCACCGTCAAGGAAGCTAACATCAGAAGCTGCAGTGGCGGGAAATAAATCAAGAGGGACATCTAGTGGACAAACTAAGTATTAAGAAGAATACTCACTCTTCCACTACAAGGATGCCGCCTGTCGATGTTTGTTTTGTTTTTTTTTCCAGAGAGAAATGCAGCTGATCTTGACACTTGACCTTATTGCAGCTGCTGGAATAAAAGGAGATTTCACTGAAGAAGTGACTGTTGAAATAAAAACAATTAAGATTAATTGCTAATAATCAAGATGCGGTGCTCCAAAACAAGCGACACACATGTTTTTTAAGTGTTCATCTGCAGCACTTAAATATTAAAAATGTGATATTTTAACAATACATTTTGCAACCAAACAAAAAATTAATAATACAAAATATGAAATAAAATACCTGAGAATTACAAATATTCATTTTCTGATTAGATGTTACTTGCTATTCCAAATGAAGTAAAAATATTTCTGATTTATGTTCGTAACAGGTTTATCTAGTACAGGTAAAGACTGTGTTTGGACATATTTAATAAATAAGAATGTTGTTCAAAAATTTACTGAGTAAAACATGTCTTAAACTTTAAATATGCACATACTCACGTACTCAAGCCTTTATCTTTGTAAGTGGTGACTTTTCTGCTTACAGTTCATGAAGACATGAAATTTAGGGTTATATATTTACATGTGACCAATTCAAAAATAATGATGATAAAGAAACGTGGGGTTAATAAAGATACACATTATTACTAACCTCTGATCTGAAAAAAATAAATAAATAAAAATCATGCAGTAGATAAACGGAGACATGAACGGACCTCGAAATAAAGGAGCGTGTCACGAAAGATTTTATTATCTAAGTTACAATGGTCAATAGTTGTTTTTTTTTTGTTTTTTTTACAACTGTTTAGAGTCTGTATTGAGTCTATTGTTACTTTTCCGTGAATAAAATTCATAAGTCGGCCCATCTTTTCATCACTGACCTGAACAACGCAACTACATGACCACTAGGGAGCAGTATTGCACAAGCAACGATGCGAACTTTAAAAGGCACCCTGGTCAACTCACCAGCTACAGTTCGTCTATCTAAGGTATATGAAATATTTTCCAGTTACTTTCAGCACGTGTTAAAGCAGTACATCGACAAAACCTGGACGTTTTACACTTGCTGTCTTTTGTGACAAATTAAGACAGAAAAAAAAAAATTAGACCAGTTGTTACTTGATGTTAAAATCTACAGGCTTGGTGTTCCTCTTAAAGTCAAGTTCTGACGTCAGAGTTAAATAGGAAGCAGCATTAAGTGGCTGCCTGTACTTTGTTTTGACTTTGCTGTGGTGGGCTCCGGTTTCTCCTAATGGGGTTCTGGAAATATTCTGCATTCTCCTGAGAAGTTTCTAATAAGAGATCAATGTGCTGAAGGTTGTTTTTGGTTCTTTGTTCTGGACTACAGCTAATTTGTTTCTTGTTAGCATGAAAATGCCTGATTGAGCCACTTTATGTGAGAGCCACGGAAAGCGGCCAACGTACCACCAGTGGTCCTTGCACCACTGTTTGAGAACCACAGCACAAGGACAACTTTTATTTTAACAATAAAAGTTGTGATATATTTTAGAGCAGTTTGACCATTTTACACTCACAAAAAAGTTTAAAGCAATAGTGTGGTTGATATATGGTTTTCAAACCTTAGCTTGATTCAATAACATGACAATTAATTATAATTAAAACTGATGGGGAGATTTCAAAAGGAGCAATTCCTAGGAACATCTCTTTAACGTCATATAAACTCGTGTGACAGTTTGAAATGAGCAAAAACGAGAGCGTGTTTATTGTAAAAGTACTTTTTTTTTATTCCGAGCCCTTGAGGACATAGAAAAACCTTTGCATTCCGTCAGCAGTACATATGCAAGCTTACATTTGAGTTTCAAGTAAAAGCCGTTTAGCCAGTGGTTACAGTGGATACTTCATTCTTAGAGACAGTCGCTCAACGTTCATTCATTCACTCATTCATTCCTGACCGCAATCCCGCAAAATGAGCCATGTGTGGATGAGCTGAAGGAAGTCGTGGCTGTTAGCGCTGTAGAAAACTAGCATAGTACCTGAATTTGCTCTTTTTGCTTGGATGAGCAGAAAAATAAAAAAATAAGACTGAAAGTAAAACGCAGGCTGATCCCACAATGCAAAGCAATGCATGGCTGTTGTGTTCAGGAAAAATATGGCAACTTTGACCTGATTTTACCTTATTCTTAGAAACAGACTACGTAAAAATGAGAAAATATATGTGTGTGCATATATACATATATTTATATATATATACACACATGCTTCTATACAATCCTGGGTCCGGCCCACAGTGAGTGAATAAAGCAGTCTGGCTAAGGCACTCACCAGCTTATCAATAATTTAGAACAAAGGCAGATGGAAGAAATTAGTTAAATACTAAACTATTATAACTTAGCCAGTGTTTGTCATATTTTATTTATTTTTTTTTTTTACAAAAATATACAAAAACCCCCAGAGGCACTTGATTTGGTAGAAATGAGGCACTTGTAGAAAGGAAAATAAAAAATAATAAAAAAAAAACATAAAAAAATATAAAATCGCCACCATTTCCCACTTTGCATCTTCTTATAAAGTACATAATGACCGCAGGTCGGCACACTCCTACATGTGAATGCTTCATGGTCATATACAGCAGTTCAGTTAGAAGTTTGCCACCTGCTGTGCTGCGTCTCTGGAGATGCTGACAGTGACACCCCGGAGGGGAGAGAGGGGGATGAGGCGGGGTCCATAAAGAGAGTCTGTAAGCTGAGAGTGACCTACATGTGCCTTTTCATGTGGAGAGCCAGGTGGTCCGAGCGAGAGAACGCGCGCTCGCACAGGTGACACTGAAACGGCCTGTGCCCGGTGTGTTTCCGGAAGTGCCGAGTCAGCTCGTCGGATCGGGCGAACTTCCAGCCGCAGCCTTCCCAGTTGCAGTGGTAAGGCTTCTCACCTGGCGAACAGAAAAGCCAAACGGAAGTTAGGATTTGCAGGCAGCGCAGCACCACCCTGTGGTAAAAACGTTAGAAATTTGGGCGCCGCGTGCTGCACAAACGACAAAACAGCAACACCGATAATGAGAAGAAGCCGAGGTTCGAAGGTCAGCTCACCTGTGTGCGTCCTCATGTGCGCTTTGAGATGGGAGCTCTTGGTGTATGTCTTCCCGCAGCCGGGGAACTCGCAGTTGTGCGTGGCGGCGCGTTTCCTGGTCCAAGACTTGCGGCCTCGCTTCTGCTTCACGCAGCCGGCCTCGTCGTGCGCGTAAAAGTCCAGCAGAGGCGACGAGGGCGGAGTGAGCATCATCCCCTGCAGCGAGGCGGCGGGATGGTGCTGCTGGGGATGCATGCTGTACTGTCCCTGGAACTGCGGCGCACCTCGGTGCGCGTAATGCGTGTGGTACATGTACTGGCTTGACAGCTGGTTCTGATCGTGATGATGAAGATGATGGTGGTGAGGCCTCATTTGCGGCTGCAGCGTGCAGTCTGTGCGTCCCTGAAGTTGGATCTGGTGCGCGCCGAAGCCCTGCGACGCAACGGCGGGCTGGTGGTGCGTAAAAGCTGCGGCTGTGCGCATCTGGTGTTTTTCATACACTCCTTCCGCAAAGGCTCCGGCAGCAGCTATCATGCACGACTGCACCCCGGGCTCGGTTTTTATTTTGTATCCAAGCGGGGACGGAGGTGACGCCGCGTGGGGGAGAGGAGGGCCATTTAAAGCCCGCAGCTCGGTGTACTCGCAGCTGTCCCTCGCCTTGCTCGTTCTCTCCGGAGCGCCTTCCTCTGAATAACTCATGTCGGGCGTAAGAAGCTCCGCCATCAGGCTGCGGACAGGGCTCGGCTCCGCGAAGCCGCCGACGACGCCCGGGTAGCCCTGAGCCAGGTGAGAAGGCGGGTGGTCGGCGCAGTCCGGCAGAGAACCGCCGCCGCAGCTTTCCGGCGACTCTGGCAAAGAGTACCCGCACTGCTGCTGCTGCTGCTGCAGCGTGGGAGACGCGCTGCCTCTGTCGCTGTTCCCGGCAGCAGAGTCGGTGCAGATGGTGTTCGACAGGATGAACTCGAGGTCCAGAAACTTCCCGAGCTCGTCGTCGTCTTTGTGGGCTGCAGACGGAGAGTGAACGATGCTCAAGTCGACCTCGATGCGCGCGCTGCCCGTGCCACCTGTTGCGCCGCTCCTCACCCACTCATCCATGTTGCAAAGCTGAAAATAAACGCAATAAAAATAAATAAATAAAGCTCGTGCCAGGAAAAACAACATGAAGCAAAAGCTACGCGGGTGATCAACCAAGCACGTTTTTTTTTTTTTTTTTTTTTTTTTAAAGACAACATATATTCTTCTACTTACGTTGTCCATCGCTTTGAAATTTGGAAACGACGTCAAGGCGGGCATCAGTGCCTCAGCCACAGCCATGCTGAAAGTCTCTCTCTATATATATATATTTAACAATCAATGCGAGTTTAAGACTTTGACGTATCTGTGCACGCACAGCGCACGTTCCGGTTTGCATGAACAACTCGGGAGCGCTCCAGGATTCAGGATGTGAGTATCAACGCCGCAGACGGACTTTTTATACCGCCGCTGTAACTCAGAGTGGGAGGTGTGGCCTCGGCTGCAGTAATCGCACGCGCATGTACTTAATGCATGCACGACCTTCCCCCGTCGAGTTAAAAAAAAAAAAAAAGTGGAATTCCTTGAGCAGGTGAGATCAAAGTGCCAAAAGAATTTAAAGAGAAATAACCTGTAGTTTACATGAGCATGTGTATGAATAAGAAGTATAGAACTGAAACAGAATTAAGTCAAATCTTTGAGGATGTATGTGTACACAGGGAAAAAAACAACAGAAAAAAACAGGACGTCCCCGAAGGCTTTGGTACATGCATATTAGTTTCATTCACATGAAACCTGACATTTTCCTTCAGGCAGGAGTAAGAGGGCGACTCCAAACCTGAAACGCAGACATAAAATCCAGGTCACTTGCATTGTGAAGAAACGTGCAGCCCAATAAATGTATTTTAAAACTTTTAACAAAAAGTAAGTATTTTTACAGGCGGCATGATTTTTTTTTTAATTTTATTTATTTATTTCGGTTTTTGGTCCAGGTAAGCAGAAACGACGCGTGTCGATCCCACACCCCCCCTACACCCCACTCAAATTAACACTATAAAGCTCCTCCATTAGTTTCGTTTCGGCCACTTCAAACTGAAATGCGTCATTTATTCATCCTCAAATCATCTCCGTCTGTTTTTGTCAAACACAAACGCGTGAAGCTGAGGGGCCCCATCAAGACAACCAGTTTATCCGGGAGTAAACAAAGGACTGGCCGACACGTTTCCTTAATGACCCTCCCCCCCTCCTGCCCCCAAAACCCTCAACCACCACCACCACCGCCACAGGCACGCATGCACCATACGGTGGTTTATTCCTTTGGTAATGCACAGGTGGATAAGTGTGAGCAATAGGAAACAGAGAGACAAGAGATAAACACGAAAAGAAGCAAAACAAAAAAAACACCTTATCATTTCAAAATGTTTCTTACAAGTTTTTCACGTTGCCATTTGATGTAATTAATGTAGTAAAGGTAATAGCATCACCCCAAAGAACTGAATCTTTTTATAGTAAGATGATTTTTTTTTACACCCTAATGTTAAACATGAAACCTCTACCCCATGTTAAGTGTCTTGCAAGTTCGCTTTAAGTTTTCAAAGCATATCCCACAAAGTGCAACAGAGCCAGTCGAGCAGCGCTCTGGCTCTCTCTCTCTCTCCCCGTGTCCTCCTGAGGGGCCTGTGTGTGAGCAGCAGCCTCCTGCAGCTCCCTGCTTTTATACTCCGTTATTTTTGACCCGCCGTGCTTACGCAAAACAAAATTCCGGTCCAGCCTACGAGCCAAGTGGAAATGGACTCCGTTTCCTGAGGAAAAACTTCACACTCGCTTCCTGTACTTTCACTCCGCAGTAACCTTCAGACGAGTTTAAGGATACAGATGCAGCTACTCTTGGCCTTTTGCCCAAACGCCATACAGCAGTCAGGCAAACTTTGTGCTTGTCGGCGTGTAAGTTTAGTGTGGACCAAAGGGAAATTACATTCCTGGTCCCACTCTCGTATAGGCCAGTCAGAGAAAAATAAACAGTTACCATTTAGTCTTTAAAATCTGATATTACTGTAGCTACATCTTGGAGACAACAATCATCCGTCTTGCCTCATCAAAGGCCTTATCAAACTGAGCTTGTGAAAAGAAAAAAAAAAACCCAACTTGGCAAGTATAGTGACAGACAGATAAAGAGTCCCCCAAGGCTCAGGTTTCTCTTTTGTGACTCTCTTTCTGAAAAAAGAGGAAGTCTTCCAGCTGACATTTTCCAAACACAATTACCTGAGATTACAGCTGTGAACCGACAAACATACAAAAACAACTTTGTTCAGCCCGGACAGAGACAGACGTTAGCATGCAAACACTAACCACTTTAACATGCAAATATGCTGTTAGCTTAACTGTTATGCTACTTCTAGCTAAAATTTTACAAGGTGCTAATTCCATTTAAAAATGCAAAAGTTGCTATTGTGTTGCTTTTACTAAAACCTGCTATTTTAGCTAAAATAAAGCTAAAATAGTTTTTAAAATCTGATGTTAAGTCCTGTTGAAAAATGATCTCTTGTAGCTTTTGCGATGTTTCTTCTATTAAAGAAAGCATGACTCATTCTTTCATTTTGAGAAAAGGTTCTGCTTTGTAACTAAGATCTATGTTCAATAATTTTAAAAAATATTTAAAGCTGATAATTGATACTTGCGCTAAAAGCCTGAAAGTTTCTGCTTTCATTCGAAATCGTAAAAGCTGCTACTTTTAGCTGGAAAGTTTAAGTCGGCAACTGCTAGCTTACAAGCTAGTAGTTTTAGTTGAAAATGTTAGAAGTTGATACTTTCAGGTAAGAAAACAAAATGCTGCTACTTTTAGCAAAAAAAAAAGAAAAAAAAAAGCTAAACATGTCACAGTTCATTCACATTTTTTTGTCACAGCAAGTGAAAGCTTTAGTTTGCTAAAATTATGTTTTGGATGAATGTTAAAGTGTTTACTAGCTTACTTTTAGCTAGTTTTACCTAACTAGCTAAACATAAATAGAGAATGTTGGAGCAGACAGCTTAGTGGACAGAATCTTAATCATTTTCTGAATAGATTATGGGGGTAAATGCTTACTTTTTTCCATTTCTTTTTTTTCAGACATGCATGACACATGCTTCCACAAATACCCGTTGTTACTCTTTGTTTTTATTACGTGTCTACATGGGTATGTGTGTGTATGTGTATGCATAAGTGTACATTCCTGTCCAAACATCAGAACAGCCAGGCAGGAACAATTTGTTTAGCAGAATACGGGGACACACACAGGCAAACACAAACACCAACAGCAATTATTCTCCATCACCCGCATAGAGAGGGGAAAACCAGTTGTTATCTTGGATAAATATGCTGCCGAGCATGGCATGAAAAAGCAACAAAATGATTAGAGCGGGGAGAAAAAGAGAGTGCGACGACAGCAAGGAGACAGACTCGCTACCTTCCAGAAAGATATCAACAAGACACGGAGGGAGGGGAGACAGGAAATAGGCACAAACTGAGGAGAATCATGGGAAAGGGGAGTAATAAAAGCAACGACTAGCGGTGCTCTAATCTCCTATTCCGCCTTCCTGGGGCCAAAGTTGAACGCCTGTTGGGTCAAACGGTCACCGTTCAAGCAAGGAGAGCTCTGGAAACAACATGCAAGACAAAAATGTTTTGCCTTGATGTTGCATTTAGCCAACTGGGACGTAAGAAAGGTTTATTTAAGATTCCAGCGGTGCAATAGTTAAGTAGGATCAAACGCTTACAAAGCAATTAGCAATTAACTTTTAGCATAATAAGATCAAAGGTACATAACATTTTGACTGATCAGGATCAGATGTAATTAGGAGGATGAATAAGGCCGATAGCGTCCTGAGCACGTAGTTACTTAAAGCTCCAAAAGCAACCTTGTCAAAGATTAATTACTCTGAGGTTAATAAGTTGTCTCACCTTTCAAGATAATAACCAAGTTCCATAGATGAGTACACACTTAAACTAATTGTTGTTGAGTCGCCTCTTGGATTTAATTTTAGTATTCGGTTGTCTTTGGTAGGTTTTTATCAGTAAGCCAGGTCTTGACTGAAGAACATTTGATTCCTTTGATTCGCAAATGCTATCTAACTTTATCATAATGAGGGGGCAATTCTTGCCTCATTGTCTTCTAGCTAGGCTGTTCTGAAACATATTTGTTTTAAATCTAATTTCTTGGGAAGACAAGACTTCTTTCTCTCAACCTTTCTTAACTTAAACATATTGAGCCTACAGGAGATTGTTGTTGCATCTGGGACACAGTTTGTAATTGTTGCCATTTGTCTTTTGGCCGCCTGCCTGTCCAGTTTGTATCTTGCCTTTTTAATAATATTGGCAGACCAGACAGATTTAGCATTGTCACTATCGTGGCATATTTTATAGATAATGTTTATCAATTATAGTTTCCATTGCGCTGTGGAATGCAAATAGGCATCCTTCTCCTGACTGATTCCTTTGGACAATCAAATCTCTCTGCAATTTTCCTATTAGCTAGTGATCAAGGAAGTAAACTCAGTTTCACGATGATCAGATTCGCTATCGCTGATGTGAGGTGTGTACTGAAACTTCATTAAAATTTTTTGCTTCAACAAAACATTAGTTCAAAGGTGTGCACACTTATGCAACCAGGTGACTGTACCTTTTGTAGTTCTCCCGTGTTAATTAGTAGGTGTTTTTGTAACCTGCTCAGCATCCGTCGTGTCGTTTTTGGAGTGTGTTTTGTAATGATTTGTCGTCATCTGCTTTTCATTCCACCTCACAGACACTTTGAATTTTAACTCACACATTTTCAGCTCCGTGTAGCTTTTATGCAAGTGGCATGGGTATCACAAATTTCAGAGCAGTTCCAGGCCTGAATAACGAAATTACCAACTTAAAGACCAACTATTGTTATTAATTTTATTTAAGCACACTTGGAAGAACCGGTCTCTCTTCTCTCCGTCTCAGTTTCACCTCTCTGTGCTGTCCAGAGCTTCTCGCTCACTGACTGCTGTGTATTCACTCACCACCTGAAGGGCCTTTTACCTGTTCCACCTGTTGTTTCTGTGTGTGTGTGTGTGGGGGTGTGTCAGCGTGTGTATCCATGTGTTTGGAAGGGCAGAGTACTTTTACCTGTCGTAAAACAACTTATGACACATTAAAGAAGACGGAGCTATGAGACTTACAATGAAATGCAACATGATTGGAAATCATTGCTCATGTAACAATGAGAAAATGCACACATGCACACGCCCCCACAAGTATTTGACTGTAATATATTATCAACCTGACAGGACTTAAGACATTTTGCAAAGAAAGAATGGAGAATAAGTTTATTCCAAATGTGCAAGCTAGCATAAACATACCCAAAAAAAAAAAGATCTGTAGCTGCAATTAAATCACAAGTTCAAACTTGCTTAGAGTTGCTTTTGAAACATAATCAATGAAAGATTAAGGGACTTGACTAAATGTAATGTTTAAGTTGTTGACAGTCTGCTCTATGACTTTGTATTTATGTGTTTCTATGATGTAAAGCATTTTGAGGTGGCTTGTTGCTGAAATGTGCTATGCAAATAGAATTTGATTTATTGATTGACAAGGGTTTTCTACAAAACTGTAGAGTCAGGGTGAGTGAATGGATGTCACACAAACTCTTTCAAAACAAAAATATCCAAACCAAACAGATAGGCTCGTTTCACATTTGCCAAAAGCATCTCGACAATCCCAAAGACCTTTGTCCCATCTGTGGTCGGACAAAGTGAGTGTAGCGTTTCATCTGACACAAAACTCCAACAGCGCTTCAGGAAAAGAACATCAACTACTGTCGCTCAAATGTAGCGGTGGTAGCTTGATAGTTTGAAGTTTTGTTGTTTCATCAAGCTCTAATTGATTGACCCATCTCTACTAGGAGACCTTGACCATAACATTGTGACACACACACACACACACACACACACACACACCAAATCAAGTGGTCTTTATTTATCCTGCAGAAAACACAAAAAGAAAGGTTTTGTAGTGGCTCAGTCAAAGTCTAGACCAAAGTCTGATTCATAACGGCTATTGATGGTTGAGAACCATCCACTGTAGGTGAATTAAAGCAGTCCTCAAAGAGGAGCGGGTCAAAACGTCTTTACATCCACG
Organism: Girardinus metallicus; assembly: GCA_903067095.1. Classification (NCBI taxonomy): domain Eukaryota; kingdom Metazoa; phylum Chordata; class Actinopteri; order Cyprinodontiformes; family Poeciliidae; genus Girardinus; species Girardinus metallicus. The sequence goes on from CAEGAE010049108.1 coordinate 28,445, forward strand.
AGTGGAGCAGCACATCGTCACAACGCTTAAAGGCAGTTGTTACAGCCATTTATAAAGTTTAAGAGGCAATTGCGTTTTCAAATATTGCCATTATTCAATGTGGCATCAATACTTGATGTCATTTATGATGTAGATGCAATTTGCATTTACTCAGATTATCTTTGTCTGATCTGAATCATCAGGTTTGACTCCCAAAAAAAAAAATAAATAAAAAAAGCTAAAACAGAAAAAAAAAAATCTACAAATACTTTTTCACTGCAATGATCTGTGGGCAGATTTTGGTTTTGCTCTCTTTTGCACCAAGTGAGAGCGTCTTAAAAGGGCTGCTCCACTTTGCTTGTTTTTCAGTGGCCATGCTGTGCTACCTTCCTGATATTCTATGCTGATGTGTGACAAAGGGGCAAAATTATCTCCATTGTGGTTTTGTAAAAAAAAAAAAAAAAAAACTAAACAGAAAAGAAAAGAAAACACATGATGCTCAATATTTTGTCACTCAACGTACAATGGTTCTCGTATACTTGTTTAGAGTTTCAATCTTGGCTTATCAGCGTTGTTGGCATCAGACCAGAACAAGAGGAATGTCAGCGTCCCTGCGAGACCAAATACCCCAGTACATGTTGTGCGGGGGACAGAGTGTCACTGGGCGCATGCATTACATCGGGGCTCAAAAGCTCCTGATTTCACTGACACCGATTCATCCAGCCTATTCAAGTTGAACAAAGTCAAGAGTACAGCAATCAGCAGAAAATCAAATATTTGTGATAGACGTCAAATGACGTAGGGTTCTCTCAAATACCTCATTTCTTTGCCTTTCTGTCATGGGCCATAGAGAAGCTAAAGACACCCAGTGCACAGCGTGGGTGAGTGGGAGGCCAAAGGGTGATGTATTGTGCATAACACCATGTATTCAGTGTCAGTGTAGTGCACTGATGTTTCCAGATGGGGCCACCCATTCTGGCCATAGATCTGTGCAGGAAGAGTTTTGCCTTTTCAAGACTTCGGTAGATTTTTGCTTCTTTCTACTTGCTGAAGTTTGAGGTAAGGCGAAGTAATTTTATTTATAAAGCACATTTTCAGCAACAAGGCAGTTCAAAGTGCTTCATATGAATTATAAGGAAATACAAAAAGTAAGAGTACCAAACTACATATTGGTTCAGCATGTAAGAATAAGAATAGGTAGTTCATAAGTTATATACTATTGGGGGTTTCTCTGGATTCTTGTTCTGACAAAACTAGATGTTGGTCCTCCGTGTTTGGTAAGATTTATGAGGTAGAAAACTAAATCCTAGATAACAGTGTTTAAAAAGCAATAAAATATAGATATTTTTCCTTTTTCCAATGGCTTAATGTCACATCTAATCCAACAAACAACCAACCACTGATATGATACATTAGGTATCATATCATATGATGGTATATTAGGTCAATGTATCACACCAGGCTCAAAATCTCCTGCTTTCACTGACAATTCATGCGGCCTATTCAAACTGAACAAAGCCACAATGCAGCAAACAACAGAAGATCAAATATTTATGATAAATGTCAAATGACGTAGCGGTTTACGTACAACTCATCTCAGGGCACTTTATGTACAAAAAATGTCCGATTCACATTTAGCTACATCTAATAATCACATCTATACATCAATTCATGGAAATAGAATACAATCATAGAGACAGATTGAGATTCAAATGTCAATTAATGCAACTGTGCATGCAAGCATGTAGCAATATTAAAAACAAATCTCCTTTTGCTTTACTTTTTTAATATATATATATAAAAATCTGAATATTTACATACAGTTATTAATGGCTATTTGTGGTACGGAGGCTGTGATATAGATGCTTGTTTCTTTTAGCTACTGGAAACTAGAGTGGAGTGATGAATAAGTGGAGCAGCACATCATCACAACCTTCAAGCACGGAAGAGGATTTGTGGTGCTGTGGGCCTGCTTTCCTTCCAAAGGACGTGTGAACCGAAAATTTACAATCAAAATCCATTGGCTTTTGTCAGGAAAGTATGATAACGATGGAAAACATTAACAAATCAACTCAAAAGTAGTTACCAGGCAACCTTCTCTTCAATGGCACTAGCCCTCCATATCGTCCTGTATTCAAAGTGATTGAGCTTATTTTTATTTTATGTCTTTTTTTTTTTAATGAGATTGTTTCATATGAAGTAATGATCTGTACCGAAGTAAAGGATTTGGTTATCCTCACGCACGGTGAGTCGACCTTTTAGGATGTGATTTGCGCACTGGTACAGAAAGGGTTGCTGTAAAGTTTGAGGTGGACTGTCCACCTCATCTTTCCATAAAACTATGAGACATCCAATTAGAGATGGAAAAATTAGTTGTTGACGTCATAAATACTGCCAATACCTGTGCCAATACTCATGCATAACTTGCTATGTGCTTGGTATTCCAAGGAATCGTAACATGAGGGGCTGTGGGAAATGATGAGTATCCCATTTTTCAAAGTTTACTCACAAAACCGAGGAAATGACATGTCTCTGGAGGAGCTGGAGCAGCCCGTTGCACTTTACTCAACTTTTATTTCTCCACAACACGGCTGTCAGATTTCAGATGTTTACTTTTGAACAGCGAAACGTAAATATCTGCGTGTCAGAAGGGAATTTTTCTTCTACAAAATACGCTTCCAGCCACAACGTTCTGCTATCAAACCTCTTAAAAATCAGAGAGAAATTTCCTAAAGTGAGCCACGCACAAACAGACCATCTCTATTTGAGGAACATGAAGACAGATACATTTGTTTAAAAAGTTAACATTTAAAAAAATAAAGACAAAAAAAAAAAAGACCAAAACCTCTCCAACGCTAATGGGGGTCTGATCTGGTTTCTTTCAGATCAGACAGCTAAATCTTGTGGAAACCAGAAGATGGACATGAGAGCAAATAATTACCTTTCCCAGGTAGCTGCACCGATTGTCGGGGGCTGGAGGATGAATGAGGAGTATTTAATGTGAGTGTTTGTGTGCGCGCGTGTGTGTCTGTGAGTCCCCCAATGTGGAGTGTCCTTTTGACCTTGCAGTTACTGCAGACAACACACAGAGAGATGGTTTTGTGTCCCCCAGACAAGAGGCCTGCTTTCACCTGAGCGGGCTCGGCCAATTACGCTCTTCAATCCCCCCGTCCAGCGGAGACAAAGGGGAGCCGAGCGGGATGAGTGACTGGGACCGGGCCGGGAGTCTCCGCCTTAGCGGAGGAGGGGCGAGGAGGGAATCCCATAGAGCACGGAGGGAATTTTTTTTCTACTCACGTGCGAAAAGTTTTCCGATTTTAAACTGCAAACTGATTCTACAAGGCTTCGCGTAGATGTCACATGATAGTAGAGGAATTGCACACATGTCATATGGGACTATCTGACGCTGCTTCTGCAACGTTTGGCACTGGGACGCCAGGTCGGTCCCAGATCCGTCCAAAATTGTACTCAAGTCCCCAAGTAAAAGTAAGAGGTAGTCATCCAAGAAATTACCGAAGCAAGAGTAAGTATTTGGTAAAAAGTCTATTCAAGTGCTGAGTAACTGATCACAATACACTGGGTTACAAAAAAAAAAAAAAAGTTTTTTTGGAAGTGTTTTTTCATCTGTATTAGGACTATTTTGCAACGCTCAATTCAAAGATTTTCTCAATCAGGTCAAGTTTCTAACGTGAACTAGAGAAATCCGATCTTCTGACTAAATTGGTTACATGTTTGTGACGTTATCAATTCATTTTCATGAATATTTCTCGGTTTTAGGAGAAAAAAATATTGTTTTCTGACAGAGTATTAATTAATTGCTACAAACTTGGATTTCTGTAAACTGAACAATAAACCCCGATAAGGGTAATTACATGTAAACTGAACATTACGTCTTTATTGTGCAAAATTCTCCATCTCTTTCCTGTCCTGATGGAGTCTCTCCTCGTGTTCGTCACTCATTGATCCCAGATTCTCAATAAACTTATCCATATGTGAGAACAAGTCATGCATTTTGATGCTCACGTTGCATCCGTGCTGCAGAAAGTTGACCTGATTGAGCGAAAGCCAATGTGAGTTTTGGATTCAGGACATCAAAATTACCCTAAAACAGTTGAAAAACCCCACACAATGTTTTGGTTGTTGACCAGTGTTATCAATCATGTAATGTTTCAAAATTACATCATCAGACAAACCGAAATATAAAGTTAAGTATAAATTTTGTTATTTTAAAGACCAAATTGACAATAATTCATACAGGCAGCAAAAAACTAACAAAATCTGGCAAGAGAAAATGTTTCCAAGTCAGTTTCTTTCAAAGTAAAACTTCACAAAAAATGGCAGATCTGTGTCTTTGTCTGGTGAAACTTTTTGGTTTAAAACATGTTTGTTTTTCCATTCAGTAGGTAGAAAATCCAGAAACTTCACTCAACTAAGAGTAGCAATACTTCGTAATAAAATTACTCAAGTAAAAGTAAAAAGTACAGCGTGGTAAAAATACTCCTAAAAGTACTTTAAAAAAATTTTTTTTTTCTTTTCCAAAAATGTCACTCAAGTACATGTAATTGAGTAAATATAGCTCGTTACTACAACACTCTGGGTCCTGTGAACTGCAGGGTGGAGCAGCGCCGTGGATCGGGCTTGTTCTGGCGCATCGTGCTCACGCTTAGTCAGCCGGGTCAACATTCAGTACTCCCTGTGCTGCTCGAGCTGTTTGTCTGCCACTTCTCTGGTGTGGTAGGCCACTTTGTTCTTGAAGAAACAAGAACAGAGAACACATGCTGCAGTTGCCAAGTGCAAGTGCATTCAATCTGCAGCAACGTCTAACGCATCGAGTGCCAGGACCCTCGGGATTCATGCAGAATGTTGCATCAGAAACAGCAATAAATGTTATTTACCTCACCAGACCTTTGCTTTTAATGGTGTAATTTGTGATCGACTTAATAAAATCCAATCCTACGCTTCTCTCTGTGCCTTTGGTGCAGGGACAGGTTTAGGCAGAACAAGAGAGCAGTAACACAGGTAACACGTTTTGGCGTTATGGTCGGGACCTGTCTTCACATCTCATTTTGCGATTCAAAACTCTGGCAGAGAGTCGAGATTCCTTGTCTCCGTCATCTCTAGAAAGCAGTAAAAGGGGCGAGGGTTTGTCATAAAAGCTGTACCAGTACCATCATCGCACACAAACTTAATAAAATCAGATGAAGCAGCAATTACACAAGTAAAATAGAAAGTAGCACGATAACAAATTTTGCTGGATGATAAAGTGTGCCAGAAGTTATAGCGATGGACGACAATTATTGTTGTTTTGAGACCATTTTCAAGTAAGAATAATAATGCAGGGAACACATTTTGACAGATCCATAAACTTTAAATTCTCATGAATTTACTGGAACTGGAAGACATTTTAAATTTCCAAAAATAAATAAAACAGAAACAACAAATGAAATGGACATTGAAGTCTGTAAACAAAAGGGCTAGTTAGGGCTAATTGAGACCAGACTTTATACTTTTAACACCCAGTTTTTTTGTAATAAAAAGAGAAAAACGATAAATTACGCAAGTGAAAGTAATTGAGTTTGTTTTAATTTAATGTGCGATTAATTGATTTATTGATTAGTGTGACAGGCCTTTTTGCATGTGTTCAACAAGTAAGAAACACTTTGTTAAAATTTTACATAGTGGTTTATCACGTCAAATTCAATTCTGGCCATTTCTTTTCTTCTTCAGAAGTTCAATATAAAAGTGGGTTGTGATTCAACACTCGGCCAAATTCCTTAGCAATTATCTTTTATGGCTTAATCAAAAAAAAAAACAAAAGAATTGAATTAATTGCTGATTATTTTTGGCAAACTAACCTCCTGGCACTGCAGCAACCGTCACGCAGCTTCGTCTTTCTTCGGGTTACAAGCTTCGCACCAATTACGATTTTCTTTTTACGAAAATTCGACCCTTTTTCCCAGTTTTATCCCGTCCCTCCCCCCCCATCCTCTCTCCCTCCTAATTTCCTTTGACAAAAGGCATTTCATAATGTATTCCTGTGGGTCTGTGTTGTGCTGTTAGTGTGCATTGTGGTGTACAGTACATCAAACCTGCCAGGCCTTTGAAATAGCTGTCACGAAGATAAGGTTGCTGTTATTGAAGCCATTATGAGATTAAAGCTCTGAATAGCCGCAGGGCCTCCTTCAAAGAGAGAGAAAGAGAGAGAAGACAAAAAAAGAGAAAGAGAAAGAGAAAGAGAGAGAGAGCATACTTTGAACATGCAAGGATCCAGCATGTGCAATCTGATAGATTCGCTGCCATTTATGTTCTGTCTGTTTGATCCATTTTTTTTATTATTATTGTTACGTAAACATATCAGCCTTTTCTTGTTTTTTGGGAAGAGGGGGGTTTGGATTTAACTCATGGCTTAAAGTGGGAGACTGATAAAGATCTGAGGTTAGATCCATTATTGTGAAAATGAAAATGATACGAATATGTGTAACAAGGCCTTACACACTGTTGATTTGCGCCGGCTTCATGTTCCAGCACCACACACAGTTAGCAGGGCTTCTGCAGCGCTGCTTCAAACAACGATCCATAAGGCTGATAAACTGATTTGCATCTCATTGAGTGAAATAAGCACTTGAAAAATCAACAACACCCCTAGGATTTAAGATTCCTGCATCTACGTGGCATATGGAAAACAATCAATCAATAAATTACAGAAACTTCTACTTGTAATGAGTTTGAAGCAGAGTATTTATTTGTTTTGGCAAGACCAGGCAAAATTAAAAATGATTCTTGCATGGCTGAAATGAGCAACAAGGCAATTAGTAAGAGGCTCACTAAGAGGTAAACACTATTGGCGCGTCTGACCAGAAGGAAGACAGGAGCTTGTTAATGATCCAAAGGCAGCTGGAACTGTGGTAACCATGAACAACACTGGCAACACACAACGCTATGATGGATGGAGTAAATGCTGTTATAGGAGACACAGGTACAGACCTGCCTGAAGCCGGCCTGTAAACATCTGAATTCTTCAGTGTGGTTCTCTGATGATTTTATAGCTCCTAAACCGGTGAGCGTACCATAAACTGTTCTTCCCGCAGCCAGAAGATGAATCATTGTGAAGATTCCAGCGTGACAATACTACACACAAACCTCAAAATGTAACCCTCAGGCAATAAGGGAGAGTAAGATTAACTTAATGAAGTTACCTCAATCCAAGAGGAATCCCTGGAGAGACATGAAGTCTTGAGTTAATGAGTGGCAGTGAAAAATCTCGGAGAACTTAGAGATTTTCTTTGTATAGCCAAGTAGACTATAATTATTATTAAAATGTGTCCTTGTTGACCACGAAGAGTCATACTGCTGTGGAAGTCAATAAAGTGTTGAAATACGCATTTCATCCAACGACAAAAAAAAAAAAAACTTTTAGACAAACTCTCTAGAAAAAGGAAAATAAAATAAACACAAATTTGCATTGTGAGTGAGCTAAATCTTACATTTCCAGGGGATCAAAAACTGATTCTTGTCACTTTGCAAGTAAAGCGATGGGAGTTTTGGAGTGAAATGGGTCTGGCAGGGCTGTGGAAACAAGAGGAGGTAGAAAGAGTGTGTATTCAGGTCGAGTAAGGGCAATTGTCTGAGGTTTATGTACTAACTAGACATCATTTTTGGTCAATTGCATTTTTCTTTGACAGACATAATTTACTTGAGGGAAGCAGTACGATGTTTAAATATAGAGGAATGCGGTTACAATCTGGGTCGATGCACATCAAAGAACTGAAAAGTGTCAAATTTGACAGAAATGTAGATTTTTACGCCTCATCAACAGTTGTGAAATGGAGAGCAGCATGTCTTATTCTAGCGCAGCGAATTTCAGTTCAAAGGTTTACAAACTTTATAGACGAGTCAAACATCTTTGACACTAAGAGAACCAAGAAAAGTAAGAGTGGTTATCTTTGATAAAACACATCCACATAACCCAACAATGGGGTAATGTGGATAACACCCAACGTTTCTCCTCTTTTGGAAATGTCCTTCTTGCATATTCTCAGATTATTTTGGTTGGGTGATAATTTTCAAATTACTTTAGTCATTAGGCGTGTCCTACACAACACCAGGAAGATTTAATAACTTTAACATCTTGTCTAACGGAGCAGCTGTTGGCAGATAACCTTAGTGTCAAAGAAGAGGTTGTGCTGCAGAATCAGTGTCTGCACAGCATCTTTACCTGTCGCTAAAATTAGTATCCCCCTTGGGTTTGCCTCTGTTGTTTCAAACAACTTCAGGTTATACAAGAAAAATTACAAAAAAATAAATCCACATTATATAAGTGAGATAATCAAAATAAAAATAAAAAAAACAGCACCCGCGAACCGCTCTTTCTTTTATAAGGAATTGTGCAAGTAATCCCGTTGTCTGGGTTAGGAGGAGTAAACTTGGCATTTTAAGCTGGCAAACACAGCAGAAACATACAAGATCAATGTAAACTTAATTTCACACGAGATAAACAGAAGAGAGTAGCTGTACTTTAAACGCCTGTGATCTTAACCCGTTTTGTTGGGGTACAACAAGTCAAAGGCGTATCCGTCATCACGAGAAAGCCGTGCAGCCGCTCAGCGAACAAGACCTTCACTTTGCGTATTTAACCCTCTTAATTTGTTTGTGTTTCTCAAGAAAGCTGGCATTTATAGTCTTAATTAATCATTATGTACGCTTAATGGCGCAGTTTTCTGGAAAGCGACCTACTGACAGACTAATTCCTAAATGTCTCACGGAAACCCGAAGGTGGTCTCTGGATGTTTGGCACAGGGCTTAGCTCCAGTGCATTCATCTTCGGGCTTTTCAAGTCGCGCTGACAAGTTTTCCGACCCCCTCCACCCCCAACCCCACCTCCTCCAATTTGTCATCGTATGTGCCTCACCGCCTGCCCCCGCTCTCCTCTCCTGTCACATTTTGGAGAGCTAATGGGGTAACCGCTGTTTGTCTGCCTCAAACCTTTGTTTCAACAAGCCGGATAGCACAAAACAAACCAAAGTGAAAATGACTAAATATGCACAACACTAACTCACTGAGGTAAACAACCACTAAAAAAAAAAAAAAAAAAAAAAATTACAAGTATGCATGACTTTTAACTTGATTCTCTATTTTTCACTCAAATAGTAAATGTGTGAATTGTGATGGGAACTGAACTATTTGTATCCTGGGAGTTAGATTTAACTTCTGTTCTCGTCATGAATCTTTAAAGACATAACTAAACGGGAAAATGACTGTGGAGTAAGAAAAATTTTATCTTCATACATCAAGGTGAAGTGAGTAAAGAGGAAAATAAAATCAGTGGCATAAATTAGATTTTTTTCTTTCCAAGTATCTGGATTGAAACCGAGGAGAAGTCAGGTGAATCCGCCATCTTAGTCAACCATTCGTGTTACGGCTGTTGAACGAAATTCCACCGTTCTCATGTAGCTTCACACTGTTTTGATACAAAATATTTTTACACAGATGTCCAAAGTAGACCTGCGACAGACTGGGGACCTGTCCAGGGTGACACCGCCTCTCACCTGGAACGTGGCTGGAGATAGGCACCAGCACCTCCCGACCCCAATAAGGGACAAGGGTGTAATGAAAATGGATGGATGGATGGTCCAAAGTAGACCAGCATATTATAAAGTGCAGCAAAATGATACAACTGAAACAGTTTTACTGGAGAATCGTCAAGTAGTCGTGGAAGCATAACTCAACCAACCAGGATCGTATGCGGATTTTAACTTATTGTTCAGATTTAAGCCAGATAAATATATTAGAAAGGTAACGAGGAATAGAAACATTAAAAGGAACTGGCCATAACCAGATGTGAGAATAATCAAACAAAGGATTGAAGAGAAACAGGAGCACAAGAGTAAATAATAATAAAAAATAAAGGTGATTTCAAGGACAATCAACTGGTGGGTCTAAATATTTCCATGTGTAGCAGCTGAAGCACTTAGGGTGAGATGTTAGAGGAAAATATATATATTTCATATTTTTAAATAAAGTTACACACCACGGACTGACAAACCACCTTAGCAATTTGTCTTATTTTGAATTTCATACAATCACTTTCTTTCCACTTAAATTTGTGAGATTTTTGCCCGAGTTCCTATATTTTGTATTTATTCATTTTTTATCTTATAAAAAACAAACAAAAAAAACACCCGTCATCCTTAAGTTTCCAAACTTGTTACTTGTAGGAACCTCCAACTGACCATGCTTTCCCTCCGACTCCCTTGTACGTCAGGAAATCAGTTCTCAAACACGCCATGACTGCATAGGTGGGAAAAGCGTCAGCCTGTTCAGAGAAGGAGTTTCCTCCATTTTGCTCGGGAGCCCCAGGAAGCTCATGCGTCTTATCTCCTCATCCACACAGAAGAAGTCAAGAGGACCGGACAGTTCCTCGCAGCTCTTATCTGACTCCGGCCTGTGGTATTTCCGTTAGAGAAAAGCGTTATCTCAGGGTGAACCTCTGCACTGTCCGGCAAGTCCACCACAGATTAGTGGAAACAACATTCGGAGGAACGTCTCTTCCAGAAATGTCCCACTGATGTTTTCCTTATTTTACCAAGAAAGTTCTCTATATTAATTTTTTTTTTAATTTTTCTTGTTGCCTTGCTTTACATAAATTCTCTTTTATTTTTTCCCCCGTTGGTTAACCAGGTGGAGACCTTTCCTCAGCTCTACTTCATAATGACAAAACAGAAGATATAAATGATGTGTTGCTGGGGTTTTTTTTTGGATCTATGATGGGGATTATCGATCAATCAATTTCATTTGTACAGCACATTTCAGCAACAAGGCTTTTCAAAGTGCTTTACATCACATCAAACACAAAGATGCAAAATCACACAACACACAGTCAACAACTGACGCATTACATTTAGTCAAAAATGTCGATTAATGTGTCATTTATAATGTTTAAAAATCAACTGGGTTTTTAGTCTTGATTTAAAGGAACTCAGTTTTCTAGAGGTTTGTTCCAGATTTGTGGTGCATAGAAGCTGAATGCCTGGTCAAGCTATGGCACCCTTTAAAAATAAAAATAAACAACAACAAAAAAAAAAACAATATCATCTGTCTGAACAGGGCATCAACTATAGCATGAAATGACCCGATACCCATGAGGCTATTTAAGAGTGCATGTACCTGTAGCTGATGATATAACAAAGTACTTGCTTAAACACGCCTAATTGTTTTGGCAACATGCATACTTGAAAGAGTACAGGGAATGCAGAGAGCGCCGTGTTGTCATGCACTTACTGATTGGAACAAAACTCTCTCCGCAGATGACGACGCAGATCCTTTAAGGCCTCCCGCGTTTTGTTGTGAATGGGTCGTGGCACCGCGCTGCGAAGCGCTTTCTGCTTTACTTGGCGCTCAGTCAGCCGCATCATATTCTGTAACAACACGCTCGACGCAAGGCTTCGTACAAATCAGCTCGTCCCCCACGCAAATATCGAACTCGCCTGCATGTGACGATGATGAAATGTTAGGCTTTGATGGTTTGCGCATCAACTTGTGGTTTAGCTCCTGGAATGGTTATTTGCTGTTCTCAAGTCGTTGGGTTAAAAAACAAAATGTTCTAGTGTATTATACAATTATCTAGTCGTGATAAATAAATCATTTAGAGTCGTTTTTCCTCCGTACGCGATAGAGATAATATATGGTTCACAGAAGTGTGTAAATGTCCCATTTATGCAAATGTTAACGATAAATCACCTGAAAAGTTTTTTCCACTTTCAATATCACACACATGTAGCACTATTTAACACACCAAAAAATATTAAATACAGCCGTTTATTCTTGCGGGCGCCTAACTACAACAAACGCGTCAGTTAGGAGGGGAAAGAAATGTTGCAAATGAAAAATCTTGTAGCTTAACTGTGCACTCCATTTCACAATACCACATCTTAAGGTCCTTTTCAATCTAATTCAGACACTTTTGCTCCTTGGTTACACATTTGCCATCAAATATAGCGAGTATAAGTAACCATACATATTGTTTACCTGTCTTTGTAGAATTTGTTTGGGGATTTTCATGTTTTTTTTTTGTGACTGATGAAGTTATTGATTTTGATTTCAGTTTTTTTTTTTAAATACCAAAGCCTAGCATTTTATACCAGGGTGTGTGCACGGTTTCCATATCCAGTGTATTCCTCCATGATGTAGTGAATTAAATCTTAGAAGTTTTGCTCCAACATGATCCCCGGTGACTTGTGGTCTTTGCAGTTAAATGTAGGTTATCTATTGCATTTCTCTCAAACACACAAACAGCGAGAGCAATTGCTGCCTTCCTTATTCCAGTGCTTCTTGCTTCATTAAGAGACCACACATTTTGTCAGAAACTAGGTTGCTAGTAACAGTTGCGCTTTTTTTTCTTCTCCTTACATTATTTTGTTGTCCTAACATTCTATTGGCTTGGCGCCGGCGGTTTGAAGATAACATCACCCAATGTAGCCCACACGAAGAGAAAAACCACCAGCCAATTATACTATTACCACTGATGAAGCGCTGGGTTGCATGTTAGTTTTTTTACACACCCACGTACTAACAGAGACGATGGCAAAAACACACGAACGCACAGAGCAAATTAAATTTATAGAGCGTTTGTCATCAAATATGGGAAACAAATGATCTTGAGAAACAAAAGTGGCAGAACGTCCAATTATAATGCAGTTAAATAACATAAAACAACAACCCTTTGCCCCGTGTGAAATACTACATCCCTGCTGTAATGCAGCTGGTCCAAATTCCATATGCACTTATGTGGAAAAAACACGTATTTATGTCAATAATGCCAGGACAAAAAAAAAAAGTTTGTTAATAAATAACAGTGCTGTTTACAACCTGCTTCTGATATTAAATGTTCATCATCATCTGAAAGTTGATAACCCGAAAAACAAACAAAAAAACACATGCCTCAAAGCATTTTTAATACAAAAAAAAAAAAAAAAAGAGGCCAGGGGTTAAAAACAAAAGATGTGTGGGATGATTAATACAGCAGTGTCGTTGATTGACAGATACAATTTCACATTTATAACTCAAAAAAAGTGAGATTCATAAATAAGACATGTCCTCATTGCACAGCACAGTTATGGCAAAATGCTCCATGTCCAAAGGCAGGCCTGACACTTAAAGAGAGACATCATGGCTTCTTATTCATTTATTAAGTAAATTTAAGAGAAAATGCAAATATTTTTCCCATAACAATGTGTGCCAGGATATAAAAGTATATACCAGTGAAAACTGGACGCTATAAATTTAGATTCTAAAACATTTTTAACTTCCGCTTATGTGTTTTATCTTCTGCCGAATTGGTTCAAGCAGAAACAAGCTTATTGAGCGGTGTGGGTTGGGATCTGGGTGTCATTAGAACTATTTGTTTTATGAATCAGACAGAATCCAAGCAACTGGCAAAAAACAAACAAACAAACAAAAAAAAAAGCATAGCTATTGTGCAATTTGATTAAATATTTTACTTTTAGGCTTTAAAATTTGAATTTCAGTCCCAACACAAAGGAAATACCACATTGCCTGCTTGGATTTTAAACAGCTTATAAAAATAAATAAATAAATAAATAAATAAAATTTCCTCGTTTGCATAAGAATTTCTTTGCAACCACTTCTCAACACAAACTGCTGCGGTGTGTGGATTGACAAGATGTCTGATTTTTGTGCGTGTGTGTTTGTTTAATGGACTCCGATATTACAGGAAAAACTCGATTTAAGGACAATTGTGGCACAGACCGAATTTCACATTAATATAAAAGACGTTAATTTGTAGAACAAATAACATCCTGCATTAGAAACCTTGATATAATGGCTCTCGGATTAAAAATAGAAGCAGCAGAATTAGTCATTGTGTATCAAAGTTTGTCGGTTATCCTGCTCTTTCATGCTTCCTTCTTTGTTGAGATCACACGAAGCTAAAGCCTCTTTTAAACCTCGAAAATCCTTTGTCCAACCTGTGACCGTGACAGCGTTCGTTGGTATGCCAAGTTTCGAACCGCGATCTGCCCAGAATGTTTCCCTGCCTTCTTCTTACTCATGCATGCAGGGATTGGCCAACTAAAAACACACCAGATGAATTAGAGACAATGGTTGATTAAATAAATAAAGCCTCGAGGAATTAAGACAAATGTCACGGAACAAATTCCTGCGCAGGTTTTATGTAACGAGGCCTGACTTGACGAAGATACATCACATGTTCAAAACAAATACGTAGTGGCAAAAAATAGCGGCGTTTTTTTAGCAGGTTGTGACAAAGTCAAAATGTTTCCTTGCAGTAAACATACGCTTGTAATGATTATGTTTATTTGCAATAAACACGTCGACAAGTAAGCTTGATATGGGGGAATGTTGAGTCAACCCACGTTGGTGGAAAACGTGAGCTACAACAATTATCAGGGATGTTACGACACGTCACGCTCACAAGACGAGACGACGCGCATCGCTACAGTTCTGAGGAGGAAAAAGGATTTCAGCAATGGATCTGGAAAAATTGAGAATCATCGTGTTTTTTTTTTCAGAAATATTTTCCAAGTTGCAAATGAGAAGTTGATTTCTGTTGCTTTCGGTTCATTTTATACTGGTGACTGGTGGCCGTGTTGGATTTTGAGGCTAGTTCTTACGTTCTATGTCAGACTTGATTAAACTTAAACTTCATTCTTCCAAAGTATTTAGAAACTGGAGCAGAAGTGGAATACACCGAGTTGCTCTATGCGTAAATAACCAAAGACAGTAACTGAATATGTTATCATTAAGTGTTAGAAAGGCAGATATCTTAATACAATGTTGATTAAATTGATAGTAGACACATTTCCATGAAATGTCAAAGAGAACAAGCCAGAGATTGGTAGAAAAGGAATATTTTATTAATACGCCTCTCAGTAACAGAGACGAAGCCCAACCGAATCTATCATAACTGGAGCTGTATCCCATTTATTAAAAGATGTTTTCTAAACTTAAAAATAATCACTACGAAAACATTTTATGACATTTTCAATTGGATTTTGCTTACTTTTTCTTCTCTTCTGTACAAAATGCTCAGTCAGTAACGTAAATAATCAAATGTGTGAGTGTTGAACTGAAAGAAAAAACACATTCGTCCAACCGAGGCTTGCAGGCGTGGGGTGTGCTTCAGCCTGGCGTATCTTAATCCTCCTTCTACAGAGGAATAACAGCTACCTTCATGCTAAAACTTCCTTAGTTTTAGCCCTCAGGCTTTCCTGGTCACTTGTTATAATGTACTTTGGACGAGATCCAGATTAAATGCTGTGCGAGAATGTCTTCAAATTTGCCTACGTACCGCGTGTTTGTAGACCGGACTAAAATAACAGGAACTTACATTCGTGTGAGCGATGCAAACTCCTAATATACTTTTGTAATAGAACTAACTTTTTTGTTTTTTTTAAGAGTCTTTAGAGCTTTACTTAAGTAAACAAGTAAAGCAAAACAGAAAGCAGAAGCACTAGTTGTGATCATTTCTCACAGCTTAAAGCACATACTGCACATGCGCTTTTTTTTTATTTTATTTTTTTTTATATATTTTATTTTGGTTGCATTTACATGCCTTCAGATGTAGCATAAACCAAATAATTCATTTTGACTTTTCAGGTACAACAATGCAATGTATGTACAACATTTGAACTTCTGTCGTAAGACATGGCAGGAAAGAATCGAAGAAGACACACCACATGATGTATGACGGTGGCGGCTGTTTCATCATCATTGTTGTCAGCCACTAGATGACGGCTGTTTGAACCAGCCTTAAGGGCATTCTGTGAAAGGGTGTCCCATTTCTCAAGTTGTTGGCTGGTTTCCCACTTTCACTATGGTTTGTCAGATTTGGGTTTCTCAATCACACATTTCAAGCAATGTTTTGACATGCATAACATGCGTCTCAAGAAATATCTTCCTAATCTGAATGCTTTCATTAAACCTCACATGTTTTAAAGATCTTAGGAGAACCATCTGCGGGTTAATCTGCGGATTAACTTTATCTCAAGTTAAAGTCGTGGTTTAGGCCCTCTTCTGTGTCTTGGTCTTGGTAGAGAATTCTGTGCGTTTGTGAAAAAAAACAACAAAAACAAAACTCATCAGATTTCTGACGGTTAGTGCCACATGTTTTGTGAGACGGGGTAATTCAGTTTCATCACTCCTTACTGAGCAAAGCAGCAAGCCCTTTTTAAGTGGAAATTTCTCCAACAGCAACTGGAGCTGACATCAGTCGCAGTTGGCATGCAGAATTTTGACGCATGAGATTAATGAGTCACTGAGCACCAGGTTGCCCAAGGTCTATGTACATGTTGGTCTTTACTATTTATTCACTCGTGCGAGGGCTTTGTCACGAAATCCTCGGACTAGAGGAAACATACAACATATGCGCCTTTTCGACAAGTGTTGCTTGTGTGTTTTAGATTGTGGAAAACTCTTTCAGTGTCTAGAGATAATCCTGCCCTCTGTGGCCACAACCACACACATAAAGATTTGCTCAGTCCTGCTTCAAACTGGAGAAACTCAGCACCGACAATAACAACAGCCTTTAAAACGATAACTTGTACCTTTTGCGGGACGTTTTTCTTCGAGCAAAGGTACTGACCTTACTTTGTTTTGTCAGCGTATGGCCTCTCGGTGACTTGTTGTCTTTTATCTCGGCTACACCCTTTCTAAACTCTCAGACCCTCTCACCTGTCACTCTGCGACAGTAAGATACAGCTCTCTTCAGATGGAGTAACCTCTTCAACCTCTTTTCTCTTGACACTTTGTATTCTCTATCAATGTAAGCCAAGCCCTTATGAGTAACCCGCCCCTTCCTCAATCCCCCTCCCTCCCTTCCACTAACATCTCTTCTTCTTCTCTCTCATCGCTCTCACTCCGTCATGCACTTCTCTCCCTCTCCCTGGCGTCGCTTCTTATGCTGTATTTCCAACATCACAGAAATGACCTCTGGATGTTTCGCTCATCAGAAGTTCACGAACGCTGCTTATTGACACGGCAGAAATATTCTGTAGCCTTGACAAAACGAGGGTCAAATCCCAGTTGAAAGATTGTGTGAAGAGTTTTATCCCTGGCCAACTTGTAAAATACGTAGATCTCCTCTCATTCAAGACGAACCGGTGGTTCTGAGTTATTTCTGTTTGCACAAAAAAACTGCCCAAAAAAATTGGGCAGTGTCGTGGGAAGATAGGAAAGCGCCAACGACTAAGCAGACAGGTTCTCGTCAGGTTTTAATTTTATACTATTTTACTGAGGATGAGAATACTGTTGTTTTGATGTGGTTGTTTCAGCATAGATACAGTTTAGAATTATAATTTAAAATTTAAACAAATTTGTGAGTTTGCTTTGTAAAAGTACAAAGAATAACCTTCGTTGTTGGATTGTTGCGTCATCGTCGTTATAATCTGATACTACAAGTGCAACATTTTCTGTTTTTGAGCTTGTTTTGTTTTTTTCACAAACACATCTCCGGAAATAATAACTAACAATTATCTGTTGGTGTTATTAAACTGGTTCCCAAATTCTATCGTATTTTCAGTAAAGTGCTGGTAGTGGTGTCACTGTTCTTAACCATAAGTGGGTCCCAAATCAAATTCTGTTTAAAGTCCCATCACATTTTGGGCCAGCCCTGTGCACAACAGACACATCCCTTGTAAAGTCTAAGATTTTAATAAATTTCTTGGCTAGGCTGTTGAGAAGTGCCTTGCATTTCATTTCTGTATAAATAACTAATTAAACAAACCATGTATTTTTGCTCTCACAAATGATGTTAAATTCACACACTTTTCTGGCAAAGACGAGAATTATTTGCTTTTAAATTCTAGAAATGCAGTCCAGATCTCCACATATCTGATATTTTTGGGAATTAAAAAAAGTGAGTCAACTATGTGAATCTTGGCGCGCTTCATTCAGTACTGTGGTTGCTCATCTTTTCGGGAGTTGATGTCTCATCAAACTTACCTATCTGCAAAAACAAAATAGATCAACATGTTGCAAATATATTAATAAAAACAAGTTGGGCAAAGGTTCACCATTGAGATCAAAGAAACAGACAGTTGGGAAATCAATAGGAAGTCTTTACCTCAACCTGGTGATTCAGTAGCTTGTAGGAATTCATAAATTGCTTCCATAAAATGAATAAGTTGTTAGTCAGAGTTCAGTAAAATTTTTATATTTTCATCTCCACATGCATAAAAATTGCCGTTGCTGTCGTGCAAGCCAGAAATTGATTTGCTGTGCTATAATCAATGTATGGTACAAAAACAAAATGAACTTATTCAGAAGTGACCTGGTGGTTTTATGTTAACCCACTCTTTTTGTCTTTTAGATTTTAGGGCTTTTCAGATTTTAGAAATCAAAACTTATTCACTTTGCTCTAGTCCAAAGAATCGGCTGCTGTCTCATATTGTTCTCAACGTACGTTAATGTCTTATGTACGTGGAAAAAATTCATTACAAGTCAGGATGACTGAGAAATCACTTGATAATAACTGTGAACTCACAAAAACACAATGAGTATATCTGAGTCATTGTGGTGTTTGGCTGACTGAGGACCCGGATATGTGCTAAGCAGGTATGCAAACAGATTTTAACGTTCTCTCATGGGAGTTATTTTTTAGGGATTGGGAAGTGAAAACCTTCACTTCCCAATGAGGAACAGATGAATCCCAAAGCTTCTGGATTTTACGCAAGATCTTTCAAGCAGAAATCTGCTGTGTTGCTACTATTTAAAACAGACGAACACAGACAGATAGGGCCGGGTTAGGGGAGCCGCAGTCTCTCTAATTGCACCTCTTGTCCTTCATAGGGCAATTTTCAAAACAAAACACACGCTTCGTTCTCATGTGCAGCTGTGGTACGGATGACAAAAAAATAAAAAGATGCATTCAGATGTCCGGCTGTAATGTTTTGGATTGCAACCGAGTGCTCCACTCAGGTGTGAACAAAGTAAAGGTCGAATCTAGGGCAACACTTGATGCTTGATGGGGCACTGCTCACGAAAAACAAGGTGACACACATAAATAGGTTCATGACAAGGGCAGAAAAACAACAGTCATCGTGTTGGAAAGAGTAAATATGTGGGAAAACAGTAAAAGGAGTCATAACACGTTACCGACGGATTCTTCCTTATTCTTCTGTCACCCGTTACCTGTGCAGGATGTGGGACTGCACCGAAGTGAAAGCTATGTTTGATATATACAGCTTTTCTATAATTGAAGGTAACATAGTGAGTTGATTGTGCAATAAGGTGACATTATGTGCCTGGAAATTTCTTCTTCCAGCTCTTCCATAAATGAAGGTTTGTAAAGTGTCAGACGAATATCTGTCCAGTCGACAGATTTTTAGAGCTGGAGTCGTGAAGCTCAGTAGCTTTTCCAGAGTTACTAATCTGCTATGTTCTCTATACCCAGTGTGTCAGTCAGTGATAACATCCATTTCATGGTAGGTTTGTACACGTGGCATACCCTTTGGATTTTGGATTTTGTCACATTCAACCGTATGAGGTGATTTGTTATTAGTTTAGAACCTAAAGCCCTGATTTAATCACGCTGTTCTACTATGTGCAGAATATTTGATTAATTCTTGATATTTTGGCTGCACCCACTTATATGAATGTGTGTGACCGCATTCCATTACCGGCTTCTTCCATGGAAAGTCATTTCTACTTGATGACTCAGCTGAGCGATAAGGAGCTCTTGCATCATCTCGGCCTGCCTGAAAGTTTCACCCGAAGCTAAAATCTACAAGTGATGGCACAGCTTTCCCATCGCTTTTCCTGGTGACCCGCCGCTGGGTTCAAAACGCTACCATACAAATGTTCAGCAGAGCTATGTAACGTGTACAGACCGTTTCCCTGATCAACTGGCACTAGTACAAATGCAGACATGTTGGATGAGTGTGTGGTGTGACACCACTTCTTTTAAGGAGGTCAGCGATTTGAGAATTGCATCAAGTTGTTTGAGGTATCAAGGAATATCTCTGTCAACTATTCAAGGGAAATGCTTTGCATGCACAGTGTTTCCTCCCCCCCAGGAAACTACAGTCCTCTTTTGTTGTGTGCTTTAGTGACGGCGTGTGTTTTAAATAGGTTTGTGCGTCGTTCAGTTCATTGCTGATTCCTGTTATCTTTTAAAGTGCTAGAAAATTTTGCATAGATGCTTTTTGCTACAGGCGCAGTGCAATTCAACAATGGTGAAAAACAACAGAGAAAAGTAGTTGCCTCATGAATCATAAGACTGTTAGAGAACATTAAAAAGAAAACCATTAATATATAACGCTTGAAACAGACTTAAGATTCGCATCGTCCTCATGTCATGTTGACTCATGTCACACGCCGTTGACCACTCTCGTTAAAACATCTTGTATTGGAGTGGGACGCAGACGTGGATATTTCCAATTTTACGCACAGAACACATCGCGGAAGCAACTTAAAACCAACCAATAAAAATAAAAATAAATAAATCCCATATGAATATCATCTCTGACATGGACACTGAATTAAATGCATCTTGCTGACCGGGAGCTGCCAGCGTGAGGAAGAGCTGTGAACAGGAGGCTTTGGTCCAAAGCCTGTCTGGTCCAAAAGAGCATTCAAAAATCTGAAGCGGCATTTTAACTTCCATTTTCCGGTGTAGCAGCTGAGCGCAGATTAGTGATTAGATCTGTAGCCTGAGGCCAACCCAAAATTTCAGGCATTGTAGTGACAAAATTATTTGCTTGCTTACTCGGTTTGGGCATCTGTGGCACCTTTAACAAGCCTACAGTACACACAGAACAACGTAGCATAAACGAGAATGCTACGTTGTGTTAACGTATTTGTAGTCTAACTATAGGAGTAGGTAGTTTACATTGTTGAGACAAGAAAGTACAGGAATTAATTAGACTGTGGCAATCGCAGCGCACTGCACAACTTAAACGCGCACGCGATCTGCTCCTATCAATCACACATCCCAGATGATTTGCGCCTGACTCACCCTGCGGTTACAACAAGCGACAAAATGGAGCTGGGAGATGTTAGGCCAAAGCTAAAAACGGGAGAAGCAACACCGCTTATGGTGGCATAAGAACGAAAGCAGTAAAATTTAAACTAAAACAATATGTCGGGTATGGGCTCACGCTTCTAATTAAACTTAATCAGCTGGGTTGGATCGGGCTCGGGCACAATGGCTACGGGCTAAGAACGGGTCTGGCTGGATTTAAACTCTAGCGCAAATTTCTCCTCCAGCTGCAGACCAGGAGGACGTTGTGAAGCTGCGTGTTCAGCCCACAGCAGGCAAAGTTATTTCATTTCATTGATCAAACGTACTTACTCGTGCCACAGTCAGTGGTTTTTGTCATTGCTGAGAAAACGTTAGATGAGTTTGTGCGCTTTATGGGTGATTGGGATCTGGAGTATCTGTTCAACTTGTTGAATATTAATAAAACTGATGTCATTGTTATTTCAAAATTCATGGGTCCGGAGATGTCATAGGACAATTACTCAGACTTAGAAAAAACGATTCAATACAAGTGAAAAGTTCCCTTTTCAGGTGAAAGTAGATATTCCAAGGAACCAGTGTGTTGAGGAAGAGAACAAAAGTTGCATGAGATGCAGATTGACGTTTCCACAGATAATTTGGGTAAATTGAAGAAATATATATTTGAAATATGAATTTGGGTAGCCATGTCATCGGCTCACTAGCCTTTTTTTTTTTCTCCTTCTTATCCCCATTTTCCAGCAGGACTTGTCCCCTACTCACACTGCCAAATCTCACACCAATCCCTGCTTTAATGACCATGTTATCACTTCTCATTAGAAAGACGAGAGACACAAGACGAGCTAAAGACCTCCATTAAAGCAAGCGGGGTTCCTTTAAAGCCTCAGCAGAGCCACATGGCATGCGGCGTGGCGTGGAGGACTTACTATCCTCCATGCCACGCCGCACCGATGCAGTAATTCATGCAAAAGCAGCTCTGACCAAAACTGTAGTCACTGTACAGCACGTGGACACACTTTTCAGTTTTGAATTAATCCATTTATTTTTTAGCTTCAATTAGCTGCAATCCATTGCCATAAAAAATGAAGAACTATATTTTTTGAAATATGAATAAATATACTTCACATATAACCGAATACGAACCATTTCATTGTTTATTGAGATGCCACAGACCTGCATAGATAGCTGTTGTTCTGCTTTTCTAAAACTGAACTTAGTAATCAGGCCAAATCGGATGCATAACTTGAGTCAAAGTAACTTCAAAAAAGGAACACTTTGAAATTTCTGTAATGACCGTTTCCAAGAACCATGATGCGCTGTGATAAGGTTTAGTTAATGTTATCTGTTAAAAATCATTACTGCTGTTCATTTTTGGTTTATTAGCACCGTCGGCCTGTGCGCCGATAAAGCACAAGCATGCGAGTCAACTTTAATTGGCAAAGTAAATGTTAGTGTTTCTGCCACTCCACAGCTCCGCTCGCTTCGTTGTGTTGTCACCACTGATAAGACTTCAGAGAGAGTTTCTGTTAATTGTGCCGCTAAATTCCAGTCAGAGGGGAAGCGCCGCCACAACTGTGGCTCGGATGCCGTAAAAAGAATCACAAGGAGACGATGTGCAGCCAAAAACAACTCTGGATCCACAGACGCTATGGGAACAAGAAGCAGGGTTTCACTTTGAATTTACTCGTCACCCTAATGCAACGGCAGTTTCAGTTCAGCAGTCGGCGCTTAAATACAACAACAAAAAAAAAAGGGCTATAAATGTATCGGGTGTTTGGAACATGCATCACATGCACATGTATAAACAGTATTTGTTATGAATTAGGTTTAATTTATGATAAAGCTGAGAAACACTACTCACCTAGAGTTGCTTTTCCTTTGTAAATTTGTATTTTTTGATGTTCATCAACATAAATTACACTGCAATGTGCTTACACACAAGATAGAAGCAGCAAACCGGATCTGTGAACTAAATAAATAGTTGTGGAGTGTGACGGATGTTAGAAAAATGTGTTTGCAGCTTTTCTTCCAAATATTTCAACACTGGAATAACAGTCGATTCGAGCTTACAGCAAACAATCTTTGGAGTTTTTAGTCTGTTTTCAAGACACGAAGGGTTAATTAGGCTTTGTTCAGGCCATTCCACTCGGTTCTTCTGTCATCATTGTTCCGCTTCTCAGCAGGTGTTAAAGCACCTGTATGGTCCCTCTCCTGAAGGCCCCACCCCACCATAAAATCTCACTCATTATTTGTGGAAGCCCGTGCTTCTCGAGTTACTGATGAGTTCTTAGGAAGTTACTGTGCTGTTAAAGCATTTAGTAAAATGTAAACAATTCTAGTTTATTTAGACTCAATACTGACAAAGGGATGGGAGCTAAGTTGGGCTCCCTACCCCCCTGCCCCCATTGGGTTCTACTGTGGATAGGAAGAGGTTAAGTTAAACACTTTGTTTTCCTTCTGTCAGTCTTTTTTTTTTTTTTTTTTTTTTTTGAGCTGCACTGTTGCCTTGCAGCAAGAAGGTTCTGGGTTCGATTCCCGGCCCGGGGTCTTTCTGCATGGAGTTTGCATGCGTGGGTTCTCTCCGGGCACTCTGGCTTCCTCCCACAGTCCAGAAACATGACTGTCAGGTTAATTGGTCTCTCTAAATTCTCTCTAGCTGTGAGTGTGTGTGTGCATGGTTGCGTGACCTGTCTGTGTGTTGCCCTGCGACAGACTGGCGACCTGTCCAGGGTGACCCCGTCTTTATGTGGACGTGCACAATTAGTTCTCAGCCACACACAATGTTTTTCTCACATAGATAAAAAAAAGAATGTCGATCGTATCCGAGGTCTTATGAGTCTGCCACTCATCAATAATTAATTTTGACAGTGATATCAGTTTAATTAGTGTTTCATGCTTTAGAAAATAGCAGAACATTTGATAGAAGCAGGGATTTTTGATTTGCTGAGATGTTTTAATTTATGACAAGCAGCTTCACTGAGGAATGCAGTCATCTCTGTGCAGCAGCCTGCTACTTAACAATACTTATCCTGCCTCTTTCCTCAGGCCCTTCCTATTTATAGAGGCCCTGCAGCTCCTTTTTCTATCAGATGTTTGAAGTTGAATATATTGTAGAATCTCCATGACAACAGCGGCGTATTAGTTGGTATGCAACGCTGCCCTCCTTCCCAAGTCAAACAAGTCAAAGTGCATCTCGTATCTGAACAAAGCTTTCCTTCTCGAGCTCAACATTTCAATTTTTTTAACTTTTGGATGGAATGTATGAAAAGATAATAATCCAAATCAATCCATTACGGTTTCTGCAAACATATGCTCTGTAAGTCCTTTTTGGTTGGTAAACAATTGAAGCAAAAATATTTAGATGGACTATTAAAAGATCCAAAACCTTTTCCCCACGTACTCGCGCCTTTTCAGAACTGCCCAAAAAAGTTCTAAGGATGTCCCGCAGTAAAACACACACACAGTATGATGCTTTCACCTCCGTACTTCACACTGTTGAAGAAAATCGTCGCATCGTAATCCAAACCTCTCCTGATTCCAAACAGACTTCTCGACAGAAGATGCAGTCAATGCTACAAAAAAATTAAAAATATAAAATGCCGAGTTGTTGCTTCCTTTGTGTTATGATATTGTG
Organism: Girardinus metallicus; assembly: GCA_903067095.1. Taxonomy (NCBI): domain Eukaryota; kingdom Metazoa; phylum Chordata; class Actinopteri; order Cyprinodontiformes; family Poeciliidae; genus Girardinus; species Girardinus metallicus. The sequence continues at coordinate 53,050 of CAEGAE010049108.1, forward strand.
ACAATACTGTCAACTCCAAATGCTTAATAACTTCAAAATTGATTGATAGCTTGATAGATAAACTGTGTGCTTCCATGTGACAGCTACATTATTCTGTACAAATTTAATTAAAATATGTCAAATGTCAAATTTATTTATATAGCACTTTAAAAACAGAGACAAAAACTGCACCAAAGTGCTGTACAGGAACGACAATACACAGTTTAAAACAGAGTATCAAAATACTACTTCAAATAAATGCTAAAGAATAAAAATGAGTTTTGAGAAGTGATTTAAAATGATCCAGGCTGTGAGCAGATCTAATCTGGAGAGGTAAATTATTCCATAAAGTAGGAGCAACAACAGAGAAAGCCCGATCTCCTTTCCTCTTAAGTCGAGTCCGAGGAACTGTGAGTAATATCTGATTGCTTGATCGTAAGGTTCTGGACACAGACTGAAATTTTAAAAGGTCCTGAAGATAAGGGGGGGCTAACCCATTTAAAACTTTATAAGTTAATAAAAGAATCTTAAAATCTATTCGATAAAAAACGGGCAACCAGTGTAAAGATGCCAGTATAGGCCTTATGTGGTCACGCTTCCGGATTCCTGTAAGAAGCCGAGCTGCTGCGTTCTGGATCATTTGAAGTCGCTGCATCTGTGATTTGTCCATGCCTCTATATAATGAATTGCAATAATCCAAACGAGTTGTAATGAAGGCATGAACAAGTCCTTCAAAGTCCTTAAAACAAAAATAAGATTTAACTTTTGCTAAAATCCGCAGGTAATAAAAACTTGATTTAACGACAGAGCTAACTTGTTTATCTAGCTTTAAAGAGCCATCAACAATAAAACCAAGATTCCTAGCAGAGGTCTGACAAAACCGAGCTAAAGAACCAAGAATCAGATCTGGATCTGTAGACTGAAGTCTGTGACCAAATAATATTACTTGAGTTTTACTCTGATTGAGGTGAAGAAAGTTTTGCT